>RJWM01007980.1:58348-75405 GCA_004363535.1 Dasyprocta punctata | reverse complement strand
CAAGCTGTTTCTTTAATGCATTTTCTATCATTTCAGAAAGTCCATTTGTGTGACTCCCACTGTCTTCCATTTCAGTATCTCTTGGGTTTGTTCTTTGTGGGCTGGGGGACTGAGACTGCCTCTTGGTCTTTCGTTTTGTCATTTTCTTCTGGAATCTATGTACCTCTGTGTCCTGCACGGCTGGCCGGCATTCCCCTGAGGTTCGCGCTGATTCTTGCGGCATGCAGGATCGCGGGACCCAGTAGGCTGGGTCCCGTGTGCAGCAAGGAAGGGCGGCCTCCCAGGGCATGCAGGTGGGGTCTCCTCCTTTACTGGGTGGGGGCCAAGGCCTCCCGGTCCCAGGGAGCTGTGCTGGGTACCGCGCGGGACGTGGACCCGACCCTGGTTCTGTCCGCAAGCTCGGCCCAACAGCTATGCCTGCGGGGCAGGCCCGGGCAGGTCCCAGGCCTACAGTGCCAGGAGCAACCCTGCTGGGCGGCGCGGTCTGCACAGGAGCTGTGGGATGTCACACCCTCGAGCCGAGCCGCGCAGCTGAAGAATGGAGCTGCCGTGCGCTCTGCACTCTGGTGGGGGGGCCCAAGCTCTCCAGTTCCCTGCAGCTATGTTGCTCAATTCCCAGGTGAGCAGCTCTGGGTTCCTGGGCTGATTTGGGCTGGGCTGCGTACCTCTGTGTCCTGCGCGGCTGGCTGGCGATTCCCTGAGGTTCACGGCGTGCAGGATCGCGGGACCCAGTGGGCTGTGCCTGTGCGCAGCAAGGAAGGGCGGCCTCCTGGGGCATGCAGGTGGGGTCTCCTCCTTTACTGGGTGGGGGCCAAGGCGTCCCGGTCCCAGGGAGCTGTGCTAGGTACCGCGCGGGACGTGGACGCGACCCTGGTTCTGTCCGCAAGCTCGGCCCAACAGCTATGCCTGCAGCGCAGGCCCGGGCAGGTCCCAGGCCTACAGTGCTGGGAGCAACCCTGCTGGGCGGCGCGGTCTGCACAGGTGCTGTGGGATGGCAGACGCTCGAGCGAGGCCGCGCGGCTGAAGAATGGAGCTGCCGTGCGCTCTGCACTCTGGTGGGGGCAGGGCCCAAGCTCTCCAGTTCCCTGCAGCTATGTTGCTCAATTCCCAGGTGAGCAGCTCTGGGTTCCTGGGCTGATTTGGGCTGGGCTGCGTACCTCTGTGTCCTGTGCGGCTGGCCAGCGTTTCCCTGAGGTTCACAGCATGCAGGATCACGGGACCCAGTGGGCTGTGTCCCGTGCGCAGCAAGGAAGGGCGGCCTCCTGGGGCGTGCAGGTGGAGTCTCCTCCTTTACTGGTTGGGGGCCAAGGCCTCCCGGTCCAAGGGAGCTGTGCTGGGCACCGCGCGGGACGCGGACCCGACCCTGCTTCTGTCTGCAAGCTCGGCCCAGCAGCCACATGTATCACATTATAAGCCATTTGATTTCATCAATATTTATAGAGCACTCCCCCCAGCAATTGCACAATACAATTTGTTTTCAAGGGCACCAGTTACATTCAACAAGAATGGCCTTCTTTTGGACCATAAGACAAGTTCCAATAAATTTAAAAGGGCTAAAATCCTCAGCATATGTTCTCTGACCACAGAAGTATTAAATAGACCCTAGTAACAATATATCTAAGAAAATTTTGCATATTTTCATATTAAATAACAGTCACATAAAATATACATGAATTGAAGAACAAATCACAGGAAAAATATTTTAAATTTAATGAGTAAAATTGTTGAAATACTAAATAACAAAAGTTATGAACTATAGCTAAAGTACCTAGTTATGGACTATAACTAACGTTACAGAACTCACAGTCAGAGGCAAGGTCCAGGGGGCGCCACACTCTGGGGTGCACTCTGCCTGGCTGCCTGGGTCCCAGAGGTCTCCACCTCTACCCAGTAAGGCGGAGACTACAGCAGTACAGTCCGGAGTGTGCCCTTACTAGCTGTGCAGAGGGTTCAGCTCTACCCAGTTCTGTGGCTCAGCACAAACAACCAGGGGAGTGCCCAGCCAGGCTTGCAGAACACAGAGGTACTGAACCCAGCACAGTCCAGAGTCCCAGAGCTGCTCATCAGGGATTGGCCAGTTTAGCTGCAGGCCCTTGGAGAACTTGAGCTCTGCCCATCAGAACTCAGGGCGCAAGCTCCATTGTTCAGGGGTGCGGCCAGCGCAGCAGGTCCTCGAGCTTGTGAACCCGCCAAACCAGGAGTAAGACCCCAGCACTATACACCTGGGACTCATGCGGGCTTGACATGAAGGGCGCTCCAGAGGCTCTGAACTCCCAAAAAGAGGCAAGGTCCAGGTGGCACCACACTCCGGGGTGCACTCTACCTAGCCATCTGGGTCCTGGAGGTCTTAGCCCCCAACCAGCAAGGTGGAGGCTCCAGCAGGACACTTCAGGAGTGCACCCTCACTAACTGCACAGAAGATCAAGCTCCATGCAGTCCCATGTCTCAGTGCAACCCACCAGGGTAATGCCTGGCCAGACTCGCAGGAAACATAGCCCAGCAACCCAGAACAAACCAAGAAAGTACATCAGAGAAACATACAACCAGCCTCACAAACCACAGAACACAAGGGTCCAGCACCATAATCTGGGAGTGTACCCCAGCTAGCCACGGGGGTATTGGAAGATTAAAGATCTACACAACACAGTATTCCAGTACAATTCCTTAGGAGGCTGCCTGCCCGGGAACACATGTCCCAGAAGAAAATGACAAAAAGAAAAACCAAGAGGCAGTCTCAATCCCCCAGCACACTGAGAACAAACCCAAGAGAAACAGAAGTGGAAGACACTGGGTGTCACACAACTGAACTTTCTGAAATGATAGCAAATGCAATAAGAAACAACTCCATGATGCTGTAGAGAAACTCAAATCAGAAATAATCTCTCAGCTAAAAAAAGAAATAACAATCATGAAAGAAAGGTTGTTTGTATCTAAAGAAGATCAAGATAAAAAATAGAAGAACATAAGAAAATGATGGAAACTGAATGAACAATATAAGATAAAAAGGGAATGCATGAAACAGATTCAAAGGGAAATTCAGGAAATGAAAAATTCCATGAAAAGTTTGAAAAATCGCTTGAATGAAGCTGAAGATGAAATCTCAGACCTTGAAGACAGCATGGGAGATTATTGCCATGAAAGAAAAGATCTCTTAAAAATAACAAAGAACCAAGAAAGAACAATTCAACAGCTGCAAGATGATGCCAAGAGAAATAACATAAGATTAATAGGCATCAATGAAAAAACAGGGGTCAATACTAATGACCTGTGAGGATTATTCACAGAATTAATAGCAGAAAAATTTCCAAACATGAGAAGAGAATCTCATAAACAGATAAGTGAGGCATACAGGACACCAATTAACCATAATCAAAATAAACCTTCACTCAGACATATAATAATTAGAGTATCAGAAATACAACACAAGAACAAAATACTAAAAGCTGTCAGAGAAAAGAAACAGATCACCTATAAAGGAAAGCCTATCAGAATCACAAAAGACTTCTCAACACAAAAATGTAAGTCAAGAAGAGCTTGGAGAGAAGTATTTCAAATCCTGAAAGAAAACAACTTTCAACCCAGATTGATGTACCCTGCAAAACTATCCTTAAAAATTGATGGAAAAATAAGATTCTTCCACGACAAAGAAGAACTGAAGAAATTTATGGCCACCAAACCAACACTACAAAGAGTACTGAAAGACACTCTTGAAAGAGACAAAGATAGCTACACTCTTAAGAATAGCAACAAAAGGAAACCAGTAAGCAGGGCAAATAAATAAATGGAAAATGTAGAAAACCACCAACAGAAAGATATCATGACAGGGATGAGTCAGTACATATCAGTTATACCAGTCAATGTAAATGGTTTCAACTCACCAATAAAAAGAAACAGACTAACAGAGTGGGTTAAGAAACAAAACCCAACAATATGCTTTGTACAAGAAACACATTTCACTCAAAAGGAAATTCACAGACTAAAAATCAAAGGCTGGAAAACAATACTCCATGCAATAGGAACCCAGAAAAAAGCAGAGGTAGTTATTATGTTTGCAGACAATCTGAACTTCAAACCAAAAATGATCAAAAGAGATCAAGAAGGTCACTACACACTGTTTAGGGGAAAACTTCCAGAGGAAGAGATTACTATCATAAGTATATATGCAACAAACATGGGAGCACCCAACTATGGAAGATAATTCTTAATAGACATGAAAAACCAAATAAACAATAATACAATTATAACAGGGATCTTAATACCCCACTGTCACAGAGAAACTGATCAATCAAACAAAAAATCAGCAAAGAAATATCAGAATGGCACCAAACATATGAACAAATGTACCTATTAGATATGTACCATGTATTCCACCCATCAACATAAGCATACACATTCTCCTCAGCTGCACATGGGTCATTCTCTAAAATAGATCATATAATGGTCCACAAAACATGAGTAAGTAAATGCAAAGGAAGTGAAATACTTCCATGCATATTACTGAAATCTTTCAACCTAAAAACAGGAACAAGACAAGGATGTTCATTATCACCACTCCTATTCAACATAGTGGTGAAAATACTAGCCAGAGCAATTATTGAAGAGGAAGATATAAAGGGGCTAAGGATAGGAAAGGAACAAGTAAAATTATCATTATTTGCAATGATGCAACACCCTACATAGAAGACCCCCAAAAATCCATTAAAAGCGTTCTATGAGTAATAACCAAATTCAGTAATGTTGCTGGATACAAGGTGAACACTCAAAAAGCAATAGCATTCCTGCACACAAACAACAGAATCATTCAAAGGGAAATAAGGCAAATAAAACCCTTCACTATAACATCCAAAAAAATGAAATACTTAGGAATCAATCTAACAAAGGAAGTAAAAGATCTATACAGTGAAAATTACATTACTCTGAAGAAGGAAATCGAAGAAGATTTCAGAAAATGGAAAGATATTCCCTGTTCATGGACAGGAAGAAAAAACATCGTGAAAATGGCCATTCTCCCAAAATTATTATACAGATTTAATGCAATCCCAATCAAAATACCACTTGCCTACCACACAGAGCTAGAGAAAGCATTCCTGAAATTCATCTGGAACCAGAAAAGACCTAGAATAGCAAAGGCAATTCTGGGCAACAAAGGGAAGGCAGGAGGCATCACAATCCCTGAGTTGAAACTATACTACAAATCTGCTGTGATAAAATCAGCATGGTAGTGGAATCAAAACAGACCTGAAGATCAATGGAATAGATTAGAAGATACAGTCACAACTACAAACACACTTAGCCACCTCATCTTTGACAAAGGGGCCAAACATGCATATTGGAAGAAAGATAGCCTCTTTAACAAATGGTGCTGGAAAACCTGACTTTCTATATGTTGTAAACTAAAACTAGATCCATGTCCAGCACCCTGCAATAAAATAAAGTCTAAATAGATCAAAATCTGAATATTAAAACAGAGACACTAAACTTACTAGAAGACAAAGTAGGAAAAAATCTTGATGACATAGGAGTAGGCAGAGAGTTGATGAACAAAAATCAAATTGCACAGGAAGCACTTCCTAGAATAAACAACTGGGATCTCATCTTACTGAAAAGCTTTTGCATGTCAAAGGAAATCTCCAACAGAGTGAAAAGAAAAGCCACGAACTGGGAAAATGTCTTAGTTAATTGTCCATCAGACAAAGGACTTCTATCTAAAACATATAAAGAATTAAAAGAAATCAGGTTCCCTAAAATTCAATGACCCAATCCAAAAATGGGCATCTGAGATGAATACACACTTCTCAGAAAAAGAAATACAAATGGCAAAAAAATACATGAAAAAATGTTCAACATCAATGATTATTCAGAAAATGCAAATAAAATCAACACTGAGATTCCATCTCACTCCAGAAAGAATGGCCAAGATTAAAAAGTCAACCAATAACAAGTGGTGGAGGGGCTGTGGGGTAAAAGGAACTCTTCTCCACTGTTGGTGGGAGTGTAGACTGGTGCAACCACTGTGGAAATCAGCGTGGAGATTCCTCAAGAAGCTAGGATTAGAGATCCCATTCAACCCATTTATCCCACTTCTGGGCATTTTCCCAGAAGAACTGAAAACATCATACCACAGTGATTTTTGTGCACGCATTTTTATAGCAACCCAATTTGTAATAGCTATATCTTGGCAACTACCGAAGTGCCCATCAGTCAAGGAATGTATAAAAAAGATGTGGCATTTTTATACAATAGATTTCTACTTAGCTATCAAGAAAGATTGCATTGAGACTTTTATAAGTAAATGGACACGACTTGAGACCATACTCATAAGTGAGATAAATCAAACCCACATGTGTAAATACTATATTGTCTCCCTAGTGCATGCAACTGAAAAAGTATATATGATCCAAAATCTAGATTAAATGCTATGTAAGGGTGAAAAACTGCTCAAAGAGCAAAATTAATTGGGAAGGGAAAAGGGGGAAAGAGGGAAAGGAAAAGGAAAAAGACATAAATCTGTATATATATATATATATATATATATATATATATGTACGATAACTAAAACAAACATACTGCTGAATGCATTAGTTATTGAGAAAGAACGATTAATACTCATATGATTAGATCAATTTTACATGTCTATATCTGTTAATGTAAACAACAATTTTGAAGGCAATGATACGCAATATTGCAACCATTGTCAAATTTCTATCATCCTGTTTTGTAAACCCATAATGTTACTGTTGTGCATTTGCTCTAGTCATTTGTTTGTACCTTTTGCTTTTTGTCTTTCTTATATGTGTCTTTTTTCTCTTAAATAAAAAATATATACCTATATAACTAACATTACAGTAGAACGTATGGGTTTCAATACTTACACTAAAAAATAAGATTGATCTCAAATCAACGACAAAAAGTTAAGAGTCAGCAAATTACAACCTCCATGCCTAATCAGGCCTACCACATATTTTGGCAAGTAAACTTGCATCACTTTCAGTTCTCCATATGTTGTTTATTGTTACTTTTGTGCTGCAATGACCAAGTTGAATAGTTGCAACAAAGACTATATGGTCTACTAAACCTAAAATATTTACTCTGTGGTAGAAAAAGGTTGTTGATTCATGACCTAAAGTGCTACTTTATAAACTGGATGAAGAAGCCAAAGATCTTTGTCAGAAGAAAGAAAAAGCTAAAAATAACAGGAGATTACAACAAAACCAAAATCAGAGAAAGAAGAAAGAAAATTGTCAAGGCAAAAGTGTGGTTTAGTATTAAGTAACCAGGTCTGTAACATTAATCTTGACAAGGCACAGTGGGCTGATACCCAAATAAATTTCTTGAAAACCACATAACTGATGTCCAGAGAACAATTACTCAGAATGTTATTTTAAAAAATACAGAGCCATATGGTTTAACTGGTTAATCTTTTTCTAAAATATTAAATAATACCAGCCTTAGAGAAATACATTAATACACACGTAAGGGAATCCTACCAATTCATTTTAGGTGCCCACTGTAGCACAAATACTATAACTCAATGAAGGGATAACCAAAATAAAACTTCATGCCTATATCTCTCATAAGTATAGATACAAAAATTTTAAACAAACTACTGACAAATTTAATCTAGCAGTTGTATAAAAAGGATAACACATTGTAACTCAATTTGTTTTATACAGGAATGCAAAATTTGCTTAATATTTGAAAACAAATGAATACAAATCACCATATTTCCCTTAGTATTCGGAACAAGGCAAAATTACTCACAGACAAGACTTCTATCCAGTATTGTTTTGGAGATCCTGGTCATTGTGCCAAAGTGACTAAAAGAGATGAAAGTCACTAGAATGGAAAAGGTAAAACCATCTTTCTGAAATATGACATGATTCTTTGCCTAGATAATCATAAGTAATCTATGACCATGGCAAGAGTTAGCAAATAAATTTAGCAAGGTAAAATTATAAATTCTCTAACCAAATGCAAAGTTAAATATGCAAGATTATGTTACTCAAAAGTTAAAATAAAGATTCCTAAGAATTGATTGGAAAAATCATATGTAAAACCTTTATCCATGTTGTGGATATGACAAAATGTTAAGAATAAAAAGCACATAAAATCTTAATAAATGGAATTAAATAACTTGTTTATCGACTGAAAGTTTCAGTATTATTAAGACATCAATTCTCCTACCATCTACAGTTTTTACAGTCTTAAATCATAATTTTTGAAGGCATTTTTGTAGTAATCAATACTCTTGATTCTTTATAGAAATTCAAAGAACAAAAGATAAAAATAATTGTTAAAAAAGGAAAATAAAACTAAACTTGTAGGTAGTAACCCATGGATTATCTTTATGTGGAATAGCATTTAATATACAAAGTTAGACATACAGTATACAAAATTATAATTATAATTTACAAGTAATTATAGCTTTCAAAATGCTCTTGACCTTCTCTTCTGCATCCTTCTGTCATCCTAGGAAGCAGAATATATCTAGAGAACACTTCAGTTATGAACAAGTTGTTTATTTTTGATATGTTTTTTTTAAATTATTGCCTTTCAATGGCACATCAGGTCAGAGATAGTAACAGATGGTTTGGACATTACAGCAGGCAAGGCAAGACACTGAATGAGGAATAAGAAAAGCATAAGAACACCACTGAAAATATTAATGATAAATATTGCTCACCCTAAAATTTTATTGAGGCTTAATCTGACATTAGTATATGGGAAATTTTTACCCAAAATGATCATTGAAACTTCTTTAAAATCCTCTTTAGAAATTACTCTTTCAAATATCTCACTCATCAGCACAACTACTCGGAAAGGTGAGTTGGCCTATAAACTAGCTTTGCTTGCAGTTTATTTTTCTCTATTTTCATATGACTGTTTTTAAATATCAGGCACTAGGAAAATATTTATAGGAATCGAAATTGAAAGTCATCCTAGGATTATTTTCTACTTAGAATTGTGGTCCTCAGGAACAACTTTGTATAAACACATTTTTAGCATCTTACATTTGTGAGATGACTTTTAGAGATCAGTATCATGCTTTAGAAGATTTTTCTTTACCCTACTACATAAATCTAACAGAGATCAATGAATACCATGAAATAAAGCACAAGGCACTAAATATTTAATCGTATCACATTTTTGTTAAACTTTCCAACTCTTTTTGATTTAGTGTGAGCTGAGATTTCAGTGATCTAAAATCTTCAGAGTAATCTTATTTCATTTCATTTTTGTCATATAGCTTGATCTTGAATAAATGAAACAGATTGTAAAAATATTTTCATTTTGGTGACTTTGACTCAAATTTCAAAAATAGAAATGGCCATCTGTAAGAATCACTTCATGGCTCCCTATAAGATTACCAAGGCAATGGTAATTAGTTTATCAGGTTTGAATGTTGCATTCTGTTATTATGTTAAGAGGAAATTAGTGAGCTAGTAAAATCGTCGCAGAATATTTTTCACTAAATGCAAAGCTGTTATTCAGTAGAAAAAGTTTTATGTCTAATTCTAATTTATTTATGCAAATTTAACAGCTGTAATAAAAGTATTGTTAAATATGTGTGTCATACATTATAATTTAAAATTTTACCTTATGGGGTCAAAATTTATACTCAAAGAATGTTTAATAATAACTTTAAAAAGTAGCCTGTTAAAATGACATTTAGTTGTAGTCTTACTTAGAAGGAAATCTGAGTCAATAAGAATACATGAACCAAGAAATTTGAGGCCACTCTGAGCAACATGACAAATAGTCAGAAACCAGGACTCAAAAAAAAATACTAAAACATGATTTTATTTAACTCTGACTTTTAGGTGCTTTTTCATTTGATTCAGTCTTTTGAGCTAGTATTGTGGTTGCCTCTAATGTTTGCACATGCAAAAATGAATTTTTTGGTTAAAAGGGCACATATTGTTAAATTTCCCCCAAAGAAACTGATCCAGTTTATATTCCTTTCAAAACTTAGATTCAATACATTTTCCTAATATTTTTACCAACAATTGGTTTCCATCAGACTGCTTACTCTTAAGCAAAACATAGTATCTCATTTGCTACTATAATTTTTTCCCTAATTTTTCATTAGGCTGCGTAATTTTTATGTGTTTATTGTATTTTTCTTTGAGTTTCCTATTCATGTTCCTTGTGTTTTTTTATCCAGTGTGTTGTCTTTTTCTCTTTTGTAAAGGAGTCTTATGTTAAATTAGATAATTATACTCTTTTTGGAGTGAAATATAATACTTATTCCTTATTACTGTCAAATAAATAAATCTGCTTTAAAAACTGGTAAAAAATTGCTTAAATAAAATATTGGATTAAATTTGTCCAGCATGAAATTGTAGAGAATTTCATAAGAAGGAAATGAAGTTTACATCCATTGAATGTATACTTTTTTAAAAAGAAATTTTGCTATGTGCTGTCATTTCCATTTTCTGTTTAAATCCTTTCAGAAACAAGATGACGTGGTCATATTTATTCATGAATTTTATAGGTGAGTAAACACAGTCAAATAATTCAAGTAAATTGATCAAGAGCAAACAGCAAGTATGTAAAAGAACAGAGAATTTAACCTGAGATTTTCCTACTACAAAAACCCATGGGTTTCAGATTCTATCATGATTTATTACCTCACCTATACCTTACTCATGGGGCTAATCAATGAACATTGTTTCGAAAACTGAATGAATATTTAAATATTGTCAAGTAGATCACCTTGACTAAAAATATCCTAATACTAGCAGGTGAGGATACCACCAAGCATCTGAACCACCTCTGAGACACAATGAAGCAGCGCTACTGCAAAGCATTCTATTCACATCATGAAGTATGAGGTGGGACTAAAAGATTTGTTGAATGTTTAATTTATCAAAATTTCTTACAATAAATGTCATATTGCTACTAATCCCTCTCAAAATGCAACCCATCAGTTATACCACCGTTCTTGCCACTTTCTTTGGTAGATGTGGAAGTCATCTCTGATGCCCTTAGTTGCACTGTTGTGACTACCTCTGCGTCCTCAGTCAACTCAAAATGGTCCACTTTCATAGTCATTTTGACTTTGAGGAGAGTCTAAAGTCATGCAGTGCCAGATCTGGTGAATAAGTTGGATGATGACACACTGTAATATTTTTACTTGGCAGAAATTGCCACAAATATTTGATCAGCAAGAGATAATCAAACCATAGGTGAATGTTTACATTGTTTAAAAACATACTACAGTAAAAGACACATTACCACTAACCTCCCTCAAAACACTCCCTCCTGCTTCAGACACATTCATCCCAACATTCTTGGCAACTTGTCCTTTACTATAATAAGTTTTAAAAATTTAACTATTAATCCTTGATCTTGTGATCAGACCTTGTATTGTGAGAGGAGAGTCAAGGGAATTAACACATACTGAGGGAAAAATTCAGCACTGAAGTTGCTACTTTTTCCATTTTACTGAGGTGTAACTGAGAAATAAAAATGCTATATATTTACAGTATACGATGTGGCTATGCATATATATATAATACACACACACACACACACACACACACATATATATATATATATATACATACACACACATTGGGAAATGAATGACTACCACTGTGTATACAACACAGCCATCATCTCACATATTTACCATTTTCTGTAGTTATAACATTTAAGATCCACTGCAGAAAATTTCAAGTGTACAATGCAGTATTCTTAACTATAATTAATCTCTGTAGAACTTATCCAACTAACTTCAACTTTGCACCGTTTGATCAATATCACCCCATGTATGCAATTATGCAGTCCCTGGAAATCAGCATGCTACTCTCTGCTTTTATGAGTATGGCATTTTTTAGTATTCACTGTAAGTTAGGTTATGTAGTATTTGTCTTTCTATGCCTCGTTAATTTTTTCTTAATTTAGTATGTCTTAGTTTATTCATGTCACAGATCACAGATTTTCCTTCTTTTGTATAGATAATACTCCAATGGATTCTTTGTCCATTTGTCTATCCAAGAACACTTAAATTGAGCCTGTATCTTGGCAATTATAGATAATATTGCTATTCATGAGAGTGCAAACATCTCTTTAGAATACTGATTTTGTTTCCTTAATATATATATGCACAAGTGAGATGCCTGAATAATAATTCCATTTCTAGATTTTGAGGACACTCCATGTTGCTTTCTACATGAGCTGAAAAGTTGTACACTCCCACTGACTGTGTGCAAGGGTTTCTTTTTCTCTATATACTTGACAAAACATTTTGTCTCTTTTCTTTCTTATTCAGTGAACCATCGAGTTACAACTGGCCTCACCTACAAACAATTTGAATTACAACCTGAATTATAGGTTTAACTTACAACCAAAGTCTTGAGTTACAAACGAAATGCCAGCTGCTTATGTGGTTGTAAACAAAGACTCATGATGCTAGAAAAACTTATGTAAGAATACATAAGCATCAGTCTGAGCCCAGATGCATGTGTTTGTGGACATGATTTTGGTAAGTGCTTTATACAATTGCTGAGATAACTACTATCAAAATGGCTTCAGCAAGTTATAAAAGAAGCTAAGAAAGGGAGGGAAGGTAAATAAAGCAATCACAATCAAAAAGAAGGAAATTGTGTGGAAGTATGAGAGTGGTGTTTGTGTGACTGATCTTGCTAATATGTACAGCATGTTTAAACCCACCATCTCAACAATCTTACAGATAAAAGATTTGTATAAGTAAGCTAGTGTTGCTAAGTGTGTTGATCAAATTAAAAAGCCATGATCAACAATGTTGAATGAAGTAGAAAGGTTATTATTAGTGTGGATAAATGAAAGGTAGATGGCAGGTTATAGACTACCTGAGTCTGTAATTTGTGAAAAAGTAAGGATTATAAATGTAGATCTTGTAAATGATGACCCATTAATGAGTGACAATGGTGAAACATTTCATGCTAGTAAAGGGTAGTTTCACAATTTTAATGTGAGAACTGGGGTTAATGGAAGAATGTAACTAGATGTGGTGAAACAGGCAGTGCTGATAAAAGGGCTGCTAAAAATTAAATACAGCACTTCAAAATGATGACACAGAGAAATGGCTTTTGCTCCCATCAAGTTTTCAACAATGATGAAACCAACCTTTTCTGGAAAAAATGCCCAGAACATACATTACTCAGGAATAGAAGAAAATGCCAGGCCATAAGCCTAAGAAGGATAAGCAAAACTTATTATAATGTGCCAATGTGAGAGGTGACCTAAATATAAAGCTCTCTTGGTTTATCACTCTGAGACCCATAGATTGTTCCGAAAACCAAAAGTTATGAAGAATAGGCTAGGGATCATGTGCAGATCTAACCCAAAAGCCTGGTTAACAAGAGCACTTTTTCTTAAATGAATCAGGGAGGCTTTCTCCCCTACTATTAAGAAATATCTAGAGGATAAAGGTTTATTACTGAAGGCTCTCTTCATCATGGGCAATGCCCACCCACAAAATTTGGAAGAGGAATTGGCTGAAGAATTTCCATGGCTCTCAGTCAAGTTCCTCCCAGCTAATACAACTCCTTTACTGAACCCTATGTACCAGTAGGTCATAACCAACTTTAAGAAGCTATGCACCAAGGCATTGTTCCTGAAGTGCTTCCAGATAGTCTCAGACATAGATTTAATGTTCAAAGAGTTCTAAAAGGAACATTACCCCATTCCTTCTTTTGCCAGGTAAAATGAGAAATCATGGGCCAATATCTCTCTGAGGACACTAAGATCTGCCTGAAAGAATGTGTGACCTAAAATTATATAGGAGAGACACTTAAAAGGCTGTGCAGAGGACTTACAGGTAGACAGTGGTGGTGGAAAAACACTAAGAAGAATTAACTGCAGGAGAAACTTCAACAACTTCTGGCTGAGCAACAGAGAATGGTAGTAGAGGAACTTTCTGAAAGAGTGGAGAGTACCAGCAATCAATGTAGCAAAGTTCTTCTGAAGAGAAGGAAATCCTGAAAAAATGGACAGAGCTACTAACATTTATAGAGAAATTCCACACAGACAGAGAAAAAGCCAATCATTGCATTCACTTGCTTAAGGACAATGTCATGTCATACTATAGAACAATGTTAAAGAAAAGACAGAAACAGACAACTTTTGGCCAGTTTTTAGTTCTCAAAAGTTTGAGATCTACTGAACCAAAAGCAAGTCCTAGTGGGCTGCAGGGTCTCCCAAGGAAAGAAAGGACAACAGAGAGCCAGATTCTTGATGCTCTTATGGAAGGGGACTCTCTTTCCAAACTATAACCACCTTCCATTTCATCTTCTCTCCCTGTAAGCCAAAGATGTCAACTTGAATGGTGAGTGCAGTATGAAATTGTTTTTTTCAGGTAAACTAGGCAGATATTATAACATTTTGATGAATTTGCTAGGAAAATTATTGATGCTTCTGGTAAATTACACACATTATGCAATCCATTTCATTATGAAAATGCTATTTAAGGGACGTTTTGTGAGGCTTGGAGCACATTATGGGTATTTCCATTATTTCTTATGGGAAAAGTAGTCTTGACTTACAACCAATTTGATCTAAAACTGGCCCTCATGAATGGAGTTTGTAAGTCAAGGGTCCAGTATAATAGCTACTCTAACAGTTCTGAGGTAATATTTCTCCATGATCTTGACATTTCATTGGCAATTGCTAAGATGAATGATTTTTTTAAGCTATTGACCATTTGTATGTCTTCTTTCGAAAAATGTTGAAGTTCATTGCCCAATTTTTAATTGGGTTCTTTTTTAGTATTTGGTTGTTTGAATTCTTTCCATATTTTGGATATTTACTTTTTATCAAACATATGTGGCTTACAATTCTTTCTTCTAATTCATAGCTTGTCTCTTCACTTTGCTAATTATTTACTTGGCTGTGCAGAAGCTTTTTAATTTGATGAAATCCTATCTGCCTATTTTTGCTTTTGTAGCCTTTGCTTTTGAGGTCATATAAAAAAATCACTGCCCATCCTAATACAAAGAAGCTTTTCTTCTATGTTTTCTTATAGAAACTTTATAGTCTTGGGTGCTAATTAAAGCTTTAAATTCCTTTTGTCTTCTATATATGCTTGGAAGGCAATACACTAATTTCTTTCTTCTGCATACAAACACTCATTTGTCCCAATAACATTAACTAAAATGATTGTCCTTTTCCTACGGTGTGTTTGTGGTAACATTGTTAAAGTTCCATTTGTTATAAATGTGTAGATTTTTTCTGGACTTTCTATTCTATTCCATTTTTCTGTATATTTGTTTCTAAAGCTAAGATCATGCTGCTGTTTTGTTTCCTGTGGTTTCGTGATATATTTTAAAATTTGAAAGTGTGATTTCTTCAGTTTTGTTCTTTTTGCTTCAGGTTGTTTTGGCTATTCAAGTTTTTTTTTGTTTCATAGGACTTTTAAGATTTTTCTTGTATCTGTGAAAAATACCATTGGAATTTTGATGGATATTGCATTGACTCTCTAGAAAGCTTTGCTTAGTGTGGACATTTGATCAATAGTAATTCTTGTAGTCTATAAATACTAGATATCTTCCCACTTATTTGAGTCCTTAATTTCTTTTATCAGTATTTTTCTGCATATAAATACTCACAATCTTCATTAAATTATTCCTAAATATTTTGCTATTTTGATGCTATTGTAAATTCCTTTTATGAATAGTTTTTTTTAGTGTATTGAAACATAACCAAACTGATTTTGTATATTGATTTTGTATCCTGAATGCTTTTTGACTTAATTCTAATAATTTTCTGGTGGAAGCGTTATGGTTTTCTCTGTAATATTATATCACCTGAAAACAGTGACAATTTTAGTTCTTCCTTTCTGGTTTGTATAACTTCTTTTCTTGCCTAATTGCTCTGGTCAGAACACTTATTTAACTCTTTGGCAGAATTTACAAGTAAAACCATCAATCCTGGGCTGTTTTTTCTTTTAATGTTCATGATTACTGACTTAATCTCCTTAATCATTATTGCTTTTCAGGTTTATAATTTCTTCATGGTCCACTCTTGGTAGGTTAATGTGTCTAAAACCTAACCCCTTTCTTATAGATTATCCATTCTATTGCATGTAATTGTTTATAGTGATCTCTTCAGATTTGAGTTTTTGGATAATTTTTGTAGTATTTCCTTTTCCATTGAACAGTCAATTTATTTGAACCTTCTCCCCCTTTTTCTTTGTCTAACTAAAGGTTTGTCAGTTTTATCTTTTTAAGAAAGCAATTATTAGCTTCATTGATCATTTCTATTGCTTTTTCAGTCCTATTTAATTGATTTCTACTTTTCCTTGTGTTAAATTTGGGCATAGTTCACTTTTCTTCTTTCTAATTTTTTGAGGTGTAAAGTTAGGGGCTTTTTTGAGATATTTCACTTTTAATAATTTATCACTATATGCTTCCTTTTTTGAACTGCTCTTGCTGCATCCAGCATTTTGTTATGTTACATTTCCCATTTTCATTTGTCTTAAAATCTTTTTTATTTTCCTTTGGATTTCTTTATTAACTCACTGGTTGTTCACTGGCATGTTGTTTAATTCTTACATATTTGTGAATTTTCCTTCTGTAGTGATTTCTGGTTTCATATCATACTGGCCAGAAAAAATACTTGATATGACTGCTATCTTAAATTTGTTGAGGCTTGTTTTGTTGCCTAAAATGTACTGCACACTAGAGAAATACTCTTTGTACATTTGAAAATAATGGTATACTGCTTCTGTTGGGTAGAATGTTTTGTATATGTCTGTTAGATACTTTTGGTCAATAGTGTTGTCCAAGTGAAGTGCCCTTATTGATTTTCTGTCTGAATGATATATCCATCGTTGAAAACTGGGTGTTGCAGTCTTTTACTATTATTGTGTTGCTGTCTATTTCTCTCTTCAATTCTGTTTACTATATATATGCATACAAACATATATATATATATATATTTCTTCTTTGTTCTACATACATATTTGCAATTTTTATAATGCATTGATTTTTTTTTTTTTTTTTTTTTTTTTTGCGGCACCGGGGATTGAAGTCACAACCTCGCGCCTGCCAGGGCAGGCGCTTAAGGCACTG
>RJWM01007980.1:0-58248 GCA_004363535.1 Dasyprocta punctata | reverse complement strand
GTGCGCCACCACTCCCG
This sequence comes from Dasyprocta punctata, assembly GCA_004363535.1. Lineage (NCBI taxonomy): Eukaryota > Metazoa > Chordata > Mammalia > Rodentia > Dasyproctidae > Dasyprocta > Dasyprocta punctata. The sequence continues at coordinate 58,231 of RJWM01007980.1, read as the reverse complement.
GCTTATAATGCATTGATTAATTACTCGCTTCATCATTATACAGTGACTGTCCTTATCTCTTATGACAGTTTTTGACTTAAAGTCTATTTTGTTTGATATAAATATACCATATCAGTTTTCCACTATTTGCTTGAAGTGTCTTTTTCAAAGTTTCCACTCTCAGCTAAGAGTTTCCTTAAAACCAAAGTGAATCTCTTGTAGACAGTATATACTTTGGATCTTTTTTTTTCCAGTTCATCTGGTTACTCTGTCTCCATTATTTACACAATTGATTCCAATAAGGTTAAAGTAATTTTGATAGGTAACAAAGTATTATTCCCATTTGATTGATTGTTTTCTATTTTGTAGATTGCTGTTTCTTCCTCCTTTGTGATGTGATGATTTTTTAGTACTGGTATGCTCTGATTCCTTTTTCTTTCTTTGGTATCTATTGCACAGTTTTTATCTGTAGCATCGTGAGGCTTGTATTGAACATCTTATGCTGGGTATGGTGGCACACATCTGTAATTTCAGGAGGCTAAGATTGCTGTGGTTTCAAGATTACCCTGGGCTACATAAGTGAGTTTGTAGACAACCCAAACTACATAATGAGACCCTGTACCTCCCCAATACAAAACAAAACAAAACAAAACAAACAAACAAACAAAAAACCTGAAACACTTGCCATCCTCATATCTCAGCCTCCCAAGTGACTGGGATTACAGGCCAGTGCAAACATGCCTGGTTTTACAAAACAGTATATTTGAAGCTGTTATGCATTTAACTTTGCATGCAGAGATTGTGCCTTAAGTTTTTCTCTCCACTCGTTTCATGTTGCTAACATCACAATTCGTATATTATGTATTCATTAAAATTATCATACCTAGGGTCATTTAAATATTTCTATCTTTTAACTTTCATCCTAATCACCTAAAGGTGATTTCATGTCTCAACAATACAATACTAGGGTTTTCTAAATTTGAATGTTTTATTACCTATATAATAAGTTTTATACTTTCATACACTTTCGTATTTTAGTTAGTCTCCTTTTGTTTCAACTTGCAGAATGCTCTTTAGTATTTTTATAAACAAGTATAGAGGTGATGACCTTTCACAGCTTCTTTTGTTTATCAGAAAAATCTTTCTTCCTTTATTTATATAGGACAGCCTTACCAGAGATTGTAAAGAAAGAGTCTGCCAAATATAATGAATATGCACCAGAAAATGAAAGACTTGTATACATATTTGAATACTAAATTTATTGTAACATCAAAGTATTAATACAAGTTACCTTTGGCCTCTACAGTTATAACAGATTTTCAAACTGGTGGCCACCACATTCCAGACATTTATTAGTATGGAAAACTGCTCCTTGGGTAACCTTGTTCATTGAGATTTCTGCACATGCATCTTCAATTTCTTCACTAAGGAATGACTGTGCAGGGGGTTTTCTGCAACATTCGACATCTTCCAGGTTCCCCCATCCAAGGATAACACCATCCATTGAAAAAATTTCCTTCTATTTTTCTTTTCCTGAAGTGCACATGGATGTTTTTGGTGGATTTTATATTCTTGATTGCTAGCTTTCTTTATTTCGCTTTGGGTATGTCTTTCTACCCTCTCCTGGTCTGAATAATTTCTTCTGAGAAGTTTGTTGATAGCTTTATGAGAGTTTGCTTTTAACAGATGAATTGCTTTTCTCCTGCTGCTTTCAAAGTTCTTCATGCTTTTGATTTTTGAGTACTTGATTATGTCTTGGTGGAAATCATTGCATTTAATCTATTTGGGATTCTTCAAGCTTTATGTATGTTTATACTCTTCTAGTGTGGAAATTTTTCTGACATTCTTTTAAATGAACTTTTCTTTCCTTTTTCTCTTCTCTCTTTGGAATATTCATAAAATAATAAAATAAATCTTGGTTTATTTGAAGGTATTTAATAAATCCCATAGAGTTTCTTCGCTCTGTTTTAATTCTTGCTTCTCTTATTGGATAACTTCAAATGACCTGTCTCTGGCTCACTGATTCTTTCTTTTGCTTGATCAATTCTGTTACTGACACACTCTTGAATTTTTCAGTTCAGTAAACCATTGCATTCTATCACTCCAAAATTTTCGTTTGCTCCTTTTGTATGATGTGTATCTTTTTGTTGAATTTTGTTCATGTGTTATTTTCCTGGTATCATTTACTTGTTTATCCGTAATTCATTGAACTCCTTTAAAAGGATTACTTTGAACTCTTTATCACACGGTTCATAGATCTCCATTTCTCTAGGATCATTCACTGATGCTCTTTTTTCCTTTGGTGGTGCTACTTATCTCTGGTTAATGATTCTTGTTGTCTGTGCTGGTATCTACGTAATTTCAAAATTAGTACAGAACATACTGATTACATTGATTGTGGGGAGTTAGCACATGTGCATAACATATCTTAATTCTTTTTGCTTCTTCTTCACCTCCATCCTTTTCTTATTCCTCCCTCCACCTCTAGATCCTTTTCACATTTGCAAAAGATCTATCTGTCTGTTCCCTATTATTTATCTTTTATTTTGCTCTCTAAATTATTTGTATTTTGGATTTTGTATGTAAGAGAAACCGTGAGATATTTAATTTTAGAAATCTGATTTATTTCACTCAACATTATGTTCTCAAGCTGCATCCATACACATTTAGATTAGTAGTTGCATCTCTTCTAGTCTTCATAGACTGACTTTGGTGGGGAAAGTCCATTACCACTCTGCCTGTTCAGAGATCCTAAGTGAACTAACTGGTAAGGTCCATAGCAGGGCTTGCTGACGGAGTCTCAGGCAGATTCGCCTGCTATCTGAACCAGTGGATGGGAAGGCCTGGTGCCTGGACTCACATAGAAAAGCCGAGAATCTAAGCATTCAGTGGCAGGCCTGTAACTTGAATCCATTAGGACAGGCCTATATTCTGGGTCTGACATAGTGGACATGGTACTGAGATGTACTGAGGTCAGTCTGTGAACTGGATCTCTGGGGACAAACCTGGAGCCTGTCTCTTTGGAGTGGTGTTTTAAACCTGTGTCTGAGAGTGTTAGTTTTGGTGCCTTGGACTATAGGAGCCATCTGGAAATGGAATCGTTCCATAGCCTAATTATCTGGGTGCTGAGTGATTCAAGGGATTGAAGTAGCCATCCTTGGGACTAAGGATATGGGGGGAAACTTATTACAGTACTTGTACAAGCTTGTAATCCAGGACCACAGAGATGGACCTAGAGCCTAAGTCTTTTGGATTTGATCTGCTCCTGGGACAAACTAGACTAGGGCCACTGGAACCATCCTGACACATGAGTCTACAAGGGCTGCTCTAGTGCTAGGTTTTGCAAGAGTACTGAAGTGGCCCTGATGTTGTGTGCTCATTTCACTCTTCTTCCCCCAGGAGGAGGATATTTCTTCCCATGTTATGCTGTCCAGGCTTGGGGAAGGGTGATGTGGTTAATGTGAAACTGTCCCTTCACTCCAATTCAACATATATTTTCTTAATTCTATATTCCACTCATATTCTATAATGTCTCATTTGGATAACTCAGCTCTTCTGCAGATTATCTTCCTGTGTATGTAGTTGTTTAAATTGAATTCTATTCCATCATCTTGGCTGACATCACTCCTCAAGTTATCTACTTAAAAATGTACATCCACAGTGTATTGACAACATTTTGGGGAGCTTCTGACAACATTACAAACTAAAAATGCTTATTTAGTACAATTACTAAATATCCTCTTAGTAGACAGTTAAATGTTAGTGAACACAGCTGTGTTCATTTCTGTACTATCTTCATAATTAAGCAAGCTTATCCTCATTTTTTTTGCCCTCACTATACTTTAATCTAGAATCTTACAAATTGTAAAAATATAAAGCCTACCTTCAGTCATGTTTCTTATTTTCCTTCCAACTGAAGAGTAACTAAAGAATCTTTTGTGGTTATGGAGATCATGGATACTCATTCCTTCCTTCTATATTGTATGACTTGTTCTAAGTGATATTTATCCTTTCTTAAAATTAGTAATACTTTCTTATACATAAATTCTTTGTGGACAGTTTTGTCATGTTCATTCCAGTTACAGACAGAGGCATGCTGAAGACATTATGAAACCCAAGGTAGTTTTCTCTCTATGATGAAAGATTATATATGCAGTCATTGACACACAACCAGTGCAGTGAAGAAAAATGGGCTGTCAATGAAAAATATCACAAAGAGGTGGCAATTTTCCAAAGTAATAACACTTGTGCCATTAGCCAGATGACCTATCTGGATCCATGTTTTATAAACAGTTCGTGCTCTGTGAATCTGGCATATTTTATGAGTGGGAACACTGGCCTGCAAACATCTGGACCACAATATAGATAAAACAAAAGTGTGTAACAAGAGATTTGGTTAATGAGTGTGGACTTCTATCAGAATTTCCAATAAAATAATAATCAATTAACTTATGCTTCAGAATCAAAAATGGCAGATCCATAGCCTTCAAACTCAAGTTCATACTCAGAGAAAATGGAAGTTAATGGAAATTATGTATGTACATGAAGCTATACTGTAAAGCACTAACATAGATATATTTCTCCATGGGTTCCAATTTAAATCAGAGAAGGAAGAAATCTAGGATCATAGGGAAGAAAGATATTTCTTTATCATGTGTGGTGAGCAATTTTTCTCAGTTTTTGTATGTATTTCATTTCTTACACATTTATGGTTTTTTGAAAATAACAATTCAAGTACGACATTTAGGTAAAATTCCCTTTTCACTTACTCAATCCCAACCTGCAAAGGAAGACAGGCTTTTAGAAAACTATTTAGATTGAAAAATTAGTTATATATAATAAAAATTGCATAGAAATTTGTAGAAGTAGACATCTATAAAAAAGACAAACTAAAATTATTATTTTCTCTCTCATACATAAAAACATGCACAAATTGTGAACAGTAAATAAACAATTCACCTTTGGTGATGTTAAATGATTATTTCCTATCAGCTCAAACAAAATGTTTTAACTCATTTGGTACAAGTGGAAATAAATATACTATCATGCTCCAGAAATCTTAATTATTCACACACTTAAATTATTCTAAAGCTCATTGATGTATATTTTCAAATAAGATTGACCTCAAACATTTTACTGAGAAGTGTTTATTCAATGTTTCTTACTGGATTTTCACTAACAAATCCAGTAAATAATATTTTATCCTATTAGAATTTCCCATGTTTTTGTTTGCACATCTTGAGAGTCTGATACAGACTGATATCAGAAAAATTTCTGTCTTTCAGCTTTGCACACATAAACCAATTCCATTCATTTCTCTTATAGAGAATTTCCAAGTTATCTTTTCTTGCCTGTGTAACCTTAAATAAATGACCTATGCCAAAGTATTTACTCTTCAATTTATCATTTTGTTATGGCTCTAAATTAGCACTATTAGCAGGGCGTGGTGGCGCACGCCTTTAATCCCAGCACTCGGGATGCTGAAGTAGGAGGAGCGTTGTGAGTTCGAGGCCGGCTTGGGCTACAACGCGAGTGCAAGACCAGCCTAAGCTACATAGTGCGACCCTGCCTCAAAAAACTAGGGCCGGGAGTTTGGCTCAGTGGCTTAAGTGCCTGCCCTGGCAGGTGCGAGGTTGTGAGTTCAATCCCTGGTGCCGCAAAATAAATAAATAAATAAATAAATAAATAAATAAATAAATAAATTACCACTATTAGGGAAGGAGATTCATAGATAACCAGACATCATTTATATGGTTAATATAAATATATGAGGTCAGATTATGGTGGTAGGCTTTCCCAAACCATGCATCCTGAAGGAGTAAACTGTGAAATTCTTGGTTGGCATTCTGTTTCAGTATAGCACAGACAAAGAAAAAATGAAACAGGCAGCAAAATGATGGTTTAGGCAGTTATTTAAAATATTTTAGATTGTCCATTTAAAATTATGTTAAATTAAATATTTCCAAGATCTATTATAGTTTTTTACAGTAATACTGAGAATCTAAACTATAAAACAAATTCATCAGTCACAATAGAGAAATAATATAATTGCTCCCATCATTTGGCTGATATATTATGTTTTAGTTATATATTTTGATTAATAACCTTATTCTGTGTTTGTCTTCCTGACTTTTCTGCATCAATTCATACTTTCTTGCTTCATTGTTAAATTTAACATGTACCTCTTAGGGTCCAAATTTTATCTGAGAAATATCTTTGAGAAATGAAGCATTTGACAAGGCATAATGAAAGTATTACACATCTGAAGCAATATGAATTAAGCAATTAGAAACAAAAGAGCTGAAGTATACTTTTTCCTCTTTTGCAATGAATGTACTCCAAAACTCTGGCTAAATAGTATTTTCAGTTTGTCTGCTCCCTTTCCAATGCTTATCTTCAAAAGCAACCCCTTTAACATATTGTCTTCTCCAGGTATTGCAAGTCTACTTGGTATCTAGAAAATTTCCCACTGAGACCTCAAACGTCTTCATGCCAGGCCATAAATTTTGTGCTGATGTTCCACAAAATGAATATGCTTCAAGATAGTCTTAGGACATCTGGGGAGAATACTGGAATTACCCCCTTGAGGTGCACCAGACACATTATAGGAATGTTCATTGCACTTATTCTTCAAATTAATGGAACTTCCAGCTTTAGCCCTTCACTTTCTTTCTCTTTCTATTAATTCTTTCTCTGTCTCACTTATTTTCATGGACTATCATTCTCTGTCTTTAGTCATTCACTGCATTCACTTGACAAAAAGCCAGACATACAGGTACCATTATGTGTTTGCATAGGTTATTCAGAGGCTTTCAAGTTAGATGACAAAGGGATTCATTTTTAGGGTATTTCAATTAACAATGTGCACAATCACTTGCTGTTGCCATACCTGGTTCTCACGTAGTATTTTATGTATTATTTTCAGAATGCTGGACATAAACTCACATTACCATACCATCTGCTGCTAATGTAGATTTACAGTTTCCAATGTAAACTAAGCCATAATGCTAGCAAGCAGATTTACAGTTTCCAATGTAAACTAAGCCATAATGCTAGCAAGCAGTCTTTTTTAACTTATCAACTGTCCACCCCATTCTCTATAGTGTATCTCCTCCATTGTGGTCAAATTTCTACTTTATCACTTAATTCTGTCCCTTTGATTAGACAAACAAGAACTCTTCCTCAATAAGAAAATAGAAGAAAGAGGTGAACCAGTGCCATGCACCAGCTGCTACCGCCGGGGCAACAGCCAGACCCCCTAGCCTTTTCCCGTGAGTCAGTGCCATTCTCGGACTGCAGGGGAAGAGAGCAAGAATTCAACAAGAAGCAAGCCCTCCATATGAATCAGCACCATGCATGGGCTGCTACTGCCACTGGAGGAACAGCCAGACCCCTGCCTTTTCCCATGAGTCAGCACCATTCATGGACTGTGGGGGAAGAGAACAAAAATTCAACAAGAAGAAAGCTCTCCCTGCGAACCAGTGCCATGTGCAAGCCACTGCCACTGGACGGACATCTAGGCTCCAGTCCTTCTGGCATGTGGGCTGGGAAACAAAAAAGGTCAACACACCCCCACCAGAAGCAACTGGCTGATCTGCAGAAATACAGACTGCAAAGACAGCTATTGAGGCGAAGTGCAATTTGATGCTTGTGGTGTTTGGTGTTTCACTGATTTTTCAGGTCTAGGGCTGTTGGTTTGATCATCTATTCAGAGGATAATGGTGCACAGTGTGGCATCTATGGGGTTCTCTTTCTGAAGGTGGTAGCCATTGTTAATGCCCTATTATCTTGTTTTGAAGTCCAGTATCATTTTCATTATTTTGTTGGGTTCTGTTTTATTCTGTTTTGTTTTGTTTGATTTTGCTATATCTTTTGTTATATGGGCAACCATTTCAAAGATAGCAAGATATATTATGGCATCCATTTTGGATTTACTATTTTCTTATTTTGAAGTCCTTTATTGCATTCATTGTTTTATTTTTATTGGTTCTATTCTATTCTGCTTTGTTTGATTTTTACTACGTCTGAAGTTATCTACAGCTATTTTGAAGACAACAAGAGGTATTATGGTTAAAAAAAAAAGAAAAGAAGATAGAAGAAAGAATCCCATTAAGGTGCTGCCATCTGTTCTAGAATGTTATCTGTGCATTTTCTTCCTCCTCACTTATTAAAACAAAAATCTATACTGAATTCCTTATAGAAACAGTCCTTCCAAGAATAGTCTGCTTCACATTCTTTCCTTCATTTTCAGCAACCCATCTTTATTATGCACTTTCTTTGACTTTCACCTTCTTCTAGACTGGCTCCTTCCTAATGCATTTATATTTTATCAAGACTTTTCCCATGTTAAACAAGCAAAAACCTTCACACAGTCCATGTAGCTCATAACTGTTCTAACCAAACTTCAGGAGGAAATTGCCTAGTCTCCAAGTTTTCACCCTATTATTTCCTATATACTCCTAAACCCACTGCCCCCTAACTTCACCCACTTTTATAAAATTGCTTTGCAAAAGTCATCTGGAATTTTTTGTTTCATACCTAATGAATATTTCTCTGTATTTACTTTACTTAATTCTATATAGCATTTGTTGATGCAGATCACCTCTTCCTTCTTATGTTGCCTTCCTTAGATTCTATGACATCCCATTGTCCTCATTTTTTCCTCTAGTTACTTAGTAACTTCCCTTCAGGAACTCTTCATTTCCTTTACATCATTTAAATGCCATTATTTTCAAAGATTTCTTCTATCAGAGAAGAAGAAAGGAAAAAAGAAGAGGATAGAAAAGACAAGGAAGGCAATTGAGGGTGTAAATTATCAAAGTATGTCTTGTGTATATACAAATATGCCAAATGAAACTCAGCTTTCTATATAACTAATATGTACAACAAAATGCACAGCTCAAGGACATCCCATTCAGAGCATGCTTGTTATATATGAAGCTAAAATTGTACATGAAAAATTTAATGTCAATCAGTATCTACACAAACTTATAAAAACTCCCATGTCATAAAAGTGCAGCAATTCATTAAAACAAAAAATGATGTTGAGGAAAACGAAGCTTCTTCTAAACCCTCTTTTTATTCTGATGCTCTTCCAGGGCTCTCTCATTCACTTCTATACTTTCAGTGTGCTGATGATGCCAAAATCTTCACTCCAGTCTATATGCTTGTCCTTAGTTACTGCAACAAATGCAATAAGTCCCCATCTTCAGAACGAGTTCCATATTGGGAGAAAGTTCCTAAGTTGAATTTGTGCGTAAGTCCAACAAAATAAGTCTTAAGCATTTTTGACACAAATATACAATGTAAAGCATAAAAAGTCAAACAAACACACATACTATGAGTAAGCTATTTTTAAATTTACAGGTACCTTAAAATGGTGGAACAGTACAGTACAACAAGTGAACTATTTCCTTGATCTGTTTGCATGTACAAAGGTTCATAATGCGAGGTCCATTCACATCTGTGAAAGTTCACAGCTTGAATGTTTGTAAATTGGGGACTTACTGTACACATTTTTAAATTGTACATATTTGCTGGGGTGCTTTCTCCATGGGTGCATAGCCCTCACCATGCCCCACGTAAAAATTTCTTTCATTCTTATATTCCCTTATGTTCCTCCTTTACTGTACTGCAATGTATAGCACTTTATGCCACCTGGAAACCCCCATGAGAAGCCTGGTTTCTTTGCCTTCCCTTCTCTTACTCCACAATAATTCACCAAGCAGTCGCCTTCCTGTTTAATATCTATGCTGTATACTTCATGTCTTATTTTATTCTATCAGAGTCATTCTTTGTTTATCTTTTTTCAGCCTGAATTATCCCAGGAGTCTCTTTCCCTACATCCATTGTTGCCACTAGCTTTCCTGTTCTGCTAGCCAAGATCCGTATTTTACCATAGCATTTTAATAAAGACCCCCACAGTTCCTAATGCTCACTGTGTTCTCTCTCAACTTCAGGTCTTTGTTATTACCACCTCCCCTTCCTTTCATTCTAGTTAATGCCTTGTCATCCTGCATAGCTTACATTTTCTGGGAAGTCTTTTCCAAATCTTGCAATGTGCTTCACATGTCTCTTTAACATGATCCCATGACATCTATCTTATTTATGACATTTAACACAATAATATTTAATTATCTATTTAATTGTTTAACCTTCTGTTTACTTCTTCCAGTTTGTCTATTATAATATACTTTTTGGCCTCCCCACCTACCTCTCTAGTCTCTTCATCTACTATGCTCAGGTTAGGTTAATGTTCTGTGTTTAAGCCACTTGTGTCTTCTTCCATTTCCTGAATCATTATGTCTTTGCCCATCCTATTCTCCTGTCTGGAATGTCCCCAACCCCAATTTGCCTGTTTTTTTCCTATTATCCTTCATAAATGCAGATAAACTTCACTTTCTCAGAGAAGCCCTATCTATCTAAATCACCAAACTTTCACCGATCACCCTGTTTTATCTTCACTAAACTTTTCAGAGTTTAAACCTACATGCATCTGTGAATTATTTGACTAATGTCTGTCACCTTGTTTTATCTTCAGTGTATTCTTCAGTTTAAACTTACACGTACCTATGAAAAATTTGACTAATGTCTATACACGCCACAAAACCTTAAATTGCAAGAGCTCTCTAGTGTCCATCATGAAAACTGGTTAATTAATGAGTAACTGAATATATGCTGTCTGCAGAAACTTTCTGTAATTAAGTAAATAGTCTCAATTTTAGGTGACATGTTAACCTCTAATCAAGCATAAATATTTCTATGCAGATGAATACATCACCCGTTCAAAACTGTACATGCTCCTGAGGAAATCATGCACATTTTAATAAAGGTCAGAAGGGAGAAAAGAGAGCCCAAGTCACAGATGAGTTGTTTAGAGAGGTTATTGCTAGGTAGGCTACCAAAGTATGTTTTCTCATTTATAAAGTGTGAATAAGGCTAGTACTATCAGATAGGGCAACTGTGGAGATTAATAAGTACTTAGAATCACACATATAATTAAGTAAGCATTCAGTAAATGAGATGTACTCTATTTCCTTCAATAAATATTAATTGTAGTGACCTGGGCAACATAATGGAATCAGGCACTCAAGCTAAATGAAGGAGCTCAAAAGTATGACAAAAACATGCCAGATAAAATCACCAGCACTGGATTTTGGGTCTCACTTTGAATGGTAAAAACAGACCCTGGGTCCCTGGTCATCTGCTCAAAATGCTGTTGCTGTGCTTCCAGATTTGGGTAACCAAAAATATGGCACATTCAAGAAAAGGCAGGATAAATACTTGACTTTTCTAGTAACTCATTGTGCAACCTTCCATCCCCTCCACACACACACACACACACACACACACACACACACACACACACACCCCTAGTCTCCTGCATTTTCTTTCTGTGTCCTAAAAGTCACAGAATGGTCTTACCAGGCTTAAGTGGTTAGTGATCCAGCCAGCCACAAGTTCTTCTCCAGTAGACTTGATCTTAAGCTGGAACCTAAAAAAGACATTTAGATTGTCTAAAATGCTGAAACAATCTGGGCTCAGCTCTAAGACAAAATTCCTTAAATCTTTATATAAACTCCATTGTTATGGGCAATACCATGATAGAACTTCCCCTTCTCTGACTTCATTATGCATACTAAACTGTAGTAGTATTTTCTAAGTTTCCATAATATATACTTTGGACTATCACCCTGGCTTTTATTATCTCTTTCTTTGGAATCACAACTGGCTTCATCTTAGGACATGCTAAGACAGTCTCTTAAGGGGCTTGCCTTGCCCCAACTTTTACAGCAACTCTAGCAGTGGATTAAATGGGATGAAGCACTCTTCCATTTTTGCATGGTACAAATGGAAGAAACAACAAGGATGAAGCTTTTTTTTAACCAGGAATTGAACTCGGAATCTCATTCTTACCAGGCAGATGCTGTGATGCTGAGCCAAATCCCATGCCCTAAACTTTGTTGAAACAGGCACTGCAGGCCTTAAAAAATGTCATAACCTTACTCAACAGGATTTTCTTTTGGTTGTGCTTCTTGCATTTTATGTAACCTCTAGCAGTGGGAAGATATTACCAAATAGAATCAAAATATACAGTGAATATTTAAGTTTTGAAAATTTATCACAGTAAAAGTCACATTGTCATTAATCCTCCTCAAATACTCTACCTCTCATTGAACACATTTACTATTCTTACCATTTTCAGAAGCAGTTCTGGAAGTCCTCTTTCCATTTTCTGAAGCAGTTCTGGAAGTCCTCTTTCACGAGTGTCTTTATGAAGCATAAAGAAATAAAGACTGCTGCTCATGCTCTGCCAAGTCCCATCCAACAGAAAAGGGGGCCATGAAAATATTGTAGTGTGTCCTCATCTGCCTTATTGATCAGGTCTGGCACCATGTGACCTTTGATTGTTCTCCCAATGTCAAAATGACCAAGAAAGATAAATATTTCAAGTTGATTTACAATGTTGAGGTAGCCATGACAGTGCAAATAAGACACTTGTGAAAAAGGACTTCCAAAACTGCTTCAGAAAGTAGCAAGAATGATAGATGTATGCCCAAAGCGAGGTAGAGTATTTTGAGGAAGATTAATGGCAGTGTGTTTTTTAATGTAATAATTTTTAATTTAAACATTCACTATATTTTATAACACATCTTGTATTTTAAGGAATTTCTAATGCTATACATTTGTAGCTGTATTTATACATTGTGATAGTTAACTGCTGTTTCCATATCAGTAAGGTATGCCCAACTGATTGGCTTAGCATAATTCTATGTGTAACAGAATGGTTTTACTGAAGAAAGAAGACCCATCCTGGATATAAGTGGCACCAATCAATAGGTTTGTAGCCTGAATGGAATAAATGAGACATGAAGAAGGAAGGCAAAATTTCTTTCTTCAGAGGTGCTCCAGTCTTCACCTTTACCTTAGACATTGTCTCCTGGTTTCTGTTGTAGGCTCTTCAGCCATCTAATGCAGACCCTTTGACTGTTTGGTACGGACTCGCACAAGACTACAGTGCACTCCAGGCCTTTAACTTTTGACTGAATCCTTCAGATCTTCAGCACACAAAGCACCCTTTTGCACTCATCTGCACCTAACTGTGCAGGCAGTCATTGTAAACCTACCTTGTAAATACATACACACACACACACACACACACACACATATATATATACATATATATATATGAAATAATATTAAATAGGTTTTTGTAGAGAACAATAAGTATATATATGGATATATATGTATATATACATATTTCACGTGTATGAAAGCATCACTGTATTAATTGCCTTGCTTCATATAACATGTAGAGATTTCTATATCAACACAGAATTCTGCTTCATTTTTTAAATGATACATGCAATATATCTTTGTAATGATGTATTTTGGTTTAACTTCAACTAGCTTAACCTCACCATCACCAATAGATCCCACAGTCTTTGACTATTTTAAAACACATTCCAGAATATCCTGGCAACCATAATCTTGTCATACTTTTGTGAATATAATAAAAATAGATTTTAAGTAAAGGATTTGGTGGGTCAAAAAGTATAAATTTCTTATTTGCATGCTAAAGTGCATTTAGTAACCTCTTGTCAAATTAGTATTTAATGATATATGATTCTGAAGTAAGTATATGAAAATACTTTGAGGTGGGTGTGGGAGGACTTCTGCATTTGCTTCATTTTATGATGCTTTCTTTTAATAATTTGTAAATTTTTGTAAATTATATGCATACCTAACCAGAAATGGCTAAAGCTTAATACTGCAAAGTAAATCTGATGTTACTGAAACTATTTCATGGCTTCTACCTTCACACATTTTTTAATATTTTCTTCATTATTCCTGAAGCTTGTATGTCTAAAAGCAAAAGAAAACTCTTGATAAATTTGAACATGTGCTCAGCTCTTAATATATACTTTTAATTTATTTTTGTAAAGAAATGCTATGGTTTATGGTCCTGATGCCCCACTTAGTCTCATGTAATCATGGTATGAACACTGCTGAGTCTGGCATTCGTGATTGGTTTGTTGTCTAGTGCTGGGATTGGTGATGTGAGTGCTGCACCCACCCAGGGGCAGAGCCAATATACAGTGTTTTCCTTCTCTTATGGTTTGTGCCTTGATGTGTGGCAGCTACCATTAATGGCTGCCTCGCCATGCCACCCTGTCTTGCAGTCAGCTGAATATGGACTGAAACCTCGAAGAACTGTAAGAAATAAACTTTTCCTTCCCTAATTTTGGGCATCAGGTATTCTGCCTCAGCAAGGAGAAAAAAGTAACCAAGACAAGAGAAAATGATAAAAACAATGATAGAGAATTTCATATCAAGGAAATCAACAATGGCTAATACATTGCATATTGTTATCTTCAGAGTAGTCACTTAGATTATAAGATATAGGCATGCAAAACAGAGCTAACAGTATAAGCACAAACTGTTCTTCTTAATGAACTAAAAGAAATTAGCACTATAATTATCTGTAGTATCTTATATATCATTTTTTCTTTTCCCTTCCTTCTTTTCTCCTTTCCACCAGCCCAGTTCATCTTACCACTCGAGCAGTTCCTTTCCCTTACACACTATCTATTGTAGATTTTGAATTTATTTTTACTCTTTCAATTTCTTACCCTAGAGAGACAATACAATGTTTACACATGTGAGACAGATTTCTTTCATTTATGAGTATGGTCACTAGTTGCATCTATTTACATATAAAACCCTATTGTTTATCCTTCTTCATACTGAGTAGTACTCCACTGTATAAAAATATCACACCTTTTTTATATATTCCTCCGTTGATGGGCACTTCGGTGTTTCTAAGATTCAGCTACTATGAATTGTGCTGCTATAAATGTGGGTGCACATATCACTTTAGTATGATGTTTTTAATTATTCTGGGAAAATACCCAGAAGGGGGATAGTTGGGTCGAATGGAACCTCTAATTCAACATTTTTGAGAAATCTTTACACTGATTTACACAGTGTTTTCACCAGTCTACACTCCCACCAACACTGGAGAAGAGTTCCTTTTTGTTGTTGTAGTTTTGAAGAGAAGAAAACCAAGCAAAATAAAGCAGAATAGAGTCAATCAAAACAAAACAATGAACAAGATACAGGACTTCAAAGCAAGATAAAAGGAAATCAATAAGGACTACCATAATGCCTCTTGTTATCTTCAAAATAACTGCCCATGCTGTCAGACATAATAAAATCAACAAAACAGAACAGAATAAAACCAATCAAAACAGAGCAATAAAAGCAATACAGGACTTCCAAAGACGATAATAGGAAATCAACAATGGCTACCATAATGCTTCTTGTTATCTTCAAAATAGTTGCCTATACTATCAGACATAATAAAATCAAACAAAACAATATAGAATAAAATCGATCAGAACAAAACAATGATAGTAATACAGGGTTTTGAAACAAGATGATAGGAAATCAATAGTGGCTACCATAATACATTTTGTTACCTTTGAAATAACTTCCAGTGCCATCAAATATAATAAAATCGAGCAAAACAAAACAATAAAAACCAAACAAAGCAGAACAATGAAAATAATACCAGGTTTCAAAACAAGATAATATATTAACAAGAGCCACTATCTTCTGTTTTTAGACATTTCCTCCCCTTTTGCTTTCACAATACCTATTGTGCATTTTGGATCCCACTAATTCCTTTAGTTTTTTATACTAGGGAGACAGCACGATATTCACCCATGTGACTCTGAACCATTTCACCCATGAGTATGATCTCAAGTTGCATTCATTTACCTACAAGAGCCTCGAGGTTATCTTTCTTTATGACTGAGTAGCTCTATAAAAATACCATATCTTTCTTATCCATTCTGCAGTTGATGAGTAAGCTGCTCCTACTTTTTCCTTGTTCCCTGTCACACAGAGCAATGTTTTCTCTACTTCAGCTTTCACCCTATGAATTTTCTTGTGAGTTAAATGTGTTTCTTGTATGAAGCATACTGATGGATCCTGTCTCCTGATCCACTCTGCCTGTGTTTCTTTTTATTGATAAATCGAGGCCATCTACATTAATGGTTATGGCCAACATACACTGGCTCCTCTCTTCCATTCACCACAGTGCCACCAGCATTAGTTATTGGTTGATTTCTTGATTATAGCCATTCTTACTGGGGTGAGATGGAATCTCAGTGTTGTTTTAACATGCATTTCTCAAATGACCAATGATGATGATTTTTTTCATATATTTATTTGCCATTTATATTTTTCATCTAAGAAGTGTATATTCATCTCAGATGCTCATTTTTGGATTGGATGGTTGAATTTGGGGAGCCCAATTTTGTTCATTCTTTGTATGTTCTAGATAGAATTCCTTTGTCTGAGGGGCACTTGGCTAAAATTACTTCCCAATCTGTGGCTTTACCTTTCACTCTGAGATTTCTTTGATGTAAAAAACATTTTAATAAGATGAGATCCCAGTTTTTGATTCTTTGAAGTACTTCCCATGCAGTTTGGTTTTTGTTCATCAACTCTCTACCTACCCCTATGTCATCAAGATTTCTACCTACTTTGTCTTTCAGCAGATCTAGTGTTTCTGTTTTAATATTTAGGCTTTTGATACATTTTGACTCTACTTTAGTGCATGATGACAGACACGCGTGTAATTTTATTCTTGGCATGTGGAAAACCAGTTTTTCCAACACCATTTATTAAACAAGCTATCATTGTTCCAGTGAACATACTTTATCTCTTTGCCAAAGGTGGCTGAGTTTGGTTTTAGTTATATCTTTATCTTCTAATCTGTTCCATTGATCCTCAGGCGTGTTTTCTTGCCAATATCATGCTGATTTTATCACAGTAGATTTGTAGTAAAACTTCAAGTCAGGAATTGTGATACCATTTGTCTTGCTTTGTTGCCCAGGATTGCTTTTTCTATT
Source organism: Dasyprocta punctata (assembly GCA_004363535.1). Classification (NCBI taxonomy): domain Eukaryota; kingdom Metazoa; phylum Chordata; class Mammalia; order Rodentia; family Dasyproctidae; genus Dasyprocta; species Dasyprocta punctata. Next base: position 41,330 of record RJWM01007980.1, on the reverse strand, counting down.
CTAAGTTTCTTATGTTTCCAAATGAATTTTAGGAATGTTTTCTCAGGATACATGAGGTGTACTAATGGAATTTTGATCAGGATTGTGCTAATTATGTATAACAGTTGTGGTAGTATAAATATTTTCACAAAATTGGTTCTTCCTATCCATGACCAGTGGATATTTTTCCATTTTCTGATATCCTCTTTGATCTCCTCTTTCAGAGTACTGCAAATTTCGATGCATAGATCTCTCACTTCCTTTGTTAAATTGATTCCTAGATATTTCATTTTTGGATGCTATTGTGAAATCTGTTACTTCCTTTACTTCTCTTTGAGTGAGTTTGCTGTTTGTGCACAGGAATGCTACTGATTTTTTATTGTTGAGTATGTATTCATCTATGCTACTGAATTTGGTTATTAATTTTAGAAGTCTGTTGGGGGAGTTTTAGGTTCTTCAATGTATAGTACTATATCAACTGTCAATAATGATAATTTAACTTCACCTTTTCCTTTATTTTTTGCTTCATTTTATGTTTTCTAATTGCTCTGGCTAATGTTCCCAGAACTATATTAAATAGGAATGGTGTGGTGATAATGGATATTCTTGTCTTGTTATTGATTTTAGATTGACGGTTTCAGATTTTGTCGATTTAGTATGATATTGGCTATTGGTTTGTCATAGATGGCTTTTATCAGATTGAGGCAAAAATCATCTATTCTTATTTTCTGTAGGGTATTTATCATAAATAAATGTTGGAAATTATTAAAAGCTGTTTCTGACCGGGTCCCATGACTCAGGACGACCCTCAGGGGAAGGTCCGGCCAGCCTCGCAGGACACAGAGGTACTCAACCCAGCCCAGCTCAGCTCAGGACCCCAGAGCTGCTCACCAGGGACTGACCAGCATAGCTGCAGGGTCTTGCAGAGCTTGGGCTCCTCCCACCAGAGTGCAGAGCACATGCGAGCTACACACTTCAGTGGAGCGGACCGTGCACGGCATCCTAGAGCTTGCTGGCCCTCCCCAGCCAAAAGCAAGGCCCCAGCACTGTAGGCCTGGGACTCGCCTAGGCTTGCCTGGCACACCTGTTGCTCTGAACTCCTTGCAGCAAGACTCAGGGTCCGGGCAGTGCCACACTCCAGGGTACACTCTGCCGAGGGACTGGGAGGTCTTGGCTCCCACCCAGGTAAGTCAGAGGCTCCACCTACATACCCTGGGAGGGCGCTGAAACTTGCTGCACACAGGATCCAGCTCTACCGGGTCCTGTGACACAGTGTGACACAAGAATCAGCGTGACCCACAGGAGAAAGCCCAGTCAGCCTCACAAGACACAGAGCCACATAGGTTCCAGAAGAAAATGACAAAACAAAAGACCAAGAGGCAATCTCAGTCACACAGCCCACTAAGAACAAACCCAAGAGACACTGAAATTGAAGACAGTGGGAGTCAAACAACTGGACTTTCTGAAACGATAGAAAATGCAGTAAAGAAGCAGCTTGATGAAGCTATAGAGAAATTCAAATCAGAAATATTCTCTAAGCTAAAAAATGAAATGAGAATCATTATTAAAGAAATGTGTGTATCTAAAGAAGAGCAAGATTAAAAAATAGAAGAACTTAAGAAAATGATCAAAACTTTGAAAGAACAATATAAGACACAAATAGAATGCATGAAACAGATGCAGAGGGAAATGCAGGAAATTAAAAACTCCATGGAAAGCTTGAAAACCGCTTGAATGAAGCTGAAGATAGAATCTCAGATCTGGAAGACAGCATGGGAGATCATGACCATGAAAGAAAAGATCCCCTAAAAATAGTAAGGAACCAAGAAACAAAAATTCAACAGCTGCAAGACAATGCCAAGAGAAAGAACATAAGATTAATAGGCATAAATGAAAAAGCAGGGGTCAATACTAATGACCTGTGAAGATTATTCACAGAAATAATAGCAGAAAACTTTCAAAACATGAGAAGAGAATCTGAAATACAGGTAATTGAGGCATACAGAAACCCAATTAACCACAACAAAAATAAATCTTCACCCAGACATATAATAATAAGGGTATCATAAATACAGCACAAGAACAAAATACTAAAAGCTGTCAGAGAAAAAAAAACAGATCACCAATGAAGAAAAGCCTATCAGAATCATGGCTGACTTCCCAACACAAACCTTTAAGTTAAGAAGAGCTTGGAGTGAAGTATTTCAAGTCCTGAAAGAAAACAACTTTCAACCCAGATTGATGTACCCTGCAAAACTATACTTAAAAATTGATGGAGAAATGAGATACTTTCATGACAAAGAAGAAATGAAGAAATTTATGGCCACCAAATCAAGACAACAGAGAGTACTGAAAGACATTCTAGAAAGAGACAAAGATAGCCACAATCTTAAGAATAACAACAAAAGAAAACCACTAAGCAGGGCAAATAATTAACCAGAAAATGTAGAAAATCAACAACAGAAACATATTATGACAGGGATGAGCCAGTACATATCAATTATATCAATCAATGTAAATGGTCTCAACTCATCAATAAAAATAAACAGACTAACAGAGTGGGTTAAGAAACAAAATCCAACAATATGCTGTGTACAAGAAACACATTTCACTCAAAAGGAAATTCACAGACTAAAAATCAAAGTCTGGAAAACAATACTCCAAGCAATAGGAACCCAGAAAAAAGCAAGGGTAGCTATTATGTTTGCAGACAATGCAAACTTCAAACCAAGAATGATCAAAAGAGATGAAGAAGGTCACTACATACTTGTGAGGGGAAAACTTCAAGAGGAAAAGATTACAATCATAAATATATATGCACCAAATATGGGCACAACCATCTATGGAAGACAATTCTTAATATACATAAAAAACCAAATAAACAATAACACAGTTATAACAGGGGACCTTAACACCCCATTGTCACAGAGAGACAGATCAACCAAACAAAAAATCAGCAAAGAAATAGAAGAACTGAATCAAACTTGTGAACAAATGGACCTAGTAGATGTGCACGAAGTATTCCACCCATCAACATCAGAATACACATTCTTCTCAGCTGCACATGGGTTATTCTCTAAAATAGATCATATACTGGTCCAAAAAACATGCTTAAGTAAATACAAAGGAACTTAAATAATTCCATGCATACTATCTGACCATAGGGCAGTAAAATTGGAAATGAATTACAAAAAACCCTACAATAGCTGCATAAACACACGGAAATTAAATAACACCCTCCTAAATAACCAATGGGTCACAGAAGAGGTTAAAGAAGAAATTAAACAATGTCTACAATTGAATGAAAATGCAAATACAAACTACCGGAACCTGTGGGACACAATGAAAGCAGTCCTCAGAGGGAAATTTAGAGCACTAAACTCTCATCTCAGAAAAACGGAAAAAACACACATAAACAACCTAATGCTGCACCTCATACTTCTAGAAAAAGAAGAGCAAGTCAAGTTCAAAGCCCAAAGAAAGGAGGAAATTATTAAGATTAGAGCAGAAATTAATGAAATTGAAACTAAGAAAACAATAAAAAGAATTAATGAATCGAAGAGTTGGTTCTTTGAAAGACTAAATAAAACTGATAAATCCTTGGAAACCTTATCAAGAAGAGGAAACAAAAAACACAGATCCATGCAATAAGAAATGAAAAGGGTGAAATCAATACAGACCCGGTGGAAATACAGAAGATCATCAACACCTACTTTGAAAGCCTTTACTCGCATAGATTCGATTACACAGAAGAAATGGAAAGATTCCTAGAAACCTATGGATTACCCAAGCTGAATCAAGAAGATGTAAAGCTGCTGAATAACCCAATTTCAGCTAATGAAATTGAACATGTAATTAGAACCTTACCAACAAATAAAAGCCCAGGCCCTGATGGATTCACTGCTGAATTCTACAAGAAATTTAGAGAAGACTTAATGCCAACACTCCTCAAACTCTTCAATGAGATCAAAAGGGAGGCAAGACTCCCTAACTCATTCCTGGAAGCAAGTATTACCCTAATACCAAAACCAGAGAAAGATCCAACCAAAAAAGAATATTACAGGCCAATCTTCTAATGAACATAGATGCAAAACTCCTCAATAAAATACTGGCAAATAGAATACAGAAAGCTATCAGAAAGATTATACACCATGATCAATTGGGATTCATCCCAGGAATGCAGGGATGGTTCAACATACACAAATCAATACATGTAATACACCATATCAACAGGACCAAGGACAAGAAACATATGATCATCTCAATAGATGCAGAGAAAGCTTTTGACAAAATCCAACACCCATTCATGATGAAAGCCCTACTGAAAATTGGAATAGATGGCCTCTACCTCAACCTGATAAAAGCTGTATATCATAAACAAGCAGCCAACATCTTACTAAATGAACAAAAACTAAAAACTTTCAACCTAATATCAGCACAAGACAAGGATGTCCATTATCACCACTCCTATTCAATATAGGTCTGGAAATATTAGCTAGAGCAATTAGAGAAGACAAAGAAAGGAAGGGAATAAGGATAGGAAAGGAAGAAATGAAATTATCATTATTTGCAGACGATAAGATACTCTACATAGAAAACTCCCAAAAATCCATTAGAAGACTTCTAGAAGTAATAACCAAATTCAGTAATGTAGCTGGATACAAAGTGAACACTCGAAAATCACTAGCATTCCTGTACACAAACAACAAAGTCTCTGAGAGAGAAATAAGGAAAACCACACCCTTCTTTATAACATCCAAAAAAATGAAATACTTAGGAATCAATCTAACAAAGGAAGTAAAAGATCTATATAGCTAAAATTACATTACTCTGAAGAAGGAAATCAAAGGAAATTTCAGAAAATGGAAAGATATTCCCCGTTCATGAATAGGAAGAAGAAACATTGTGAAAATGGCCATTCTCCCAAAATTATTCTACAGATTTAATGCAATCCCATTCAAAACACCACTTGCCTACCTCACAGAGCTAGAGAAACTATTCCTGAAATTCATCTGGAACCAGAAAAGACCTAGAATAGCAAAGGCAATTCTTCGCAACAAATGAAAGGCAGGAGGCATCACAATCCCTGACTTGAAACTATACTACAAAGCTACTATGATAAAATCAGCATGGTACAGGAATTAAAACAGATCTGAAGATCGATGGAATGGATTAGAAGATACAGCCACAACTGCAAACACACTTAGCCACCTCATCTTTGACAAAGTTGCCAAACATGTACATTGGAAGAAAGACAGCCTCTTTAACAAATGGTGCTGGAAAACCTGGCTTTCTATATGCCGTAAACTAAAACTAGATCCAAGCCTATCACCATGCACTAAAACAAAGTCAAAATGGATCAAATATCTGAATATAAAAACAGAGACGCTAAACTTACTAGAAGACAGAGTAGGTAAAAATCTTGATGACATAGGAATATGCAGAGAGTTCATGAACAAAAATCAGATTGCACGGGAAACATTTTCCAGAATCATCAACTGGGATCTCATCTTACTTAAAAGTTTTTGCATGTCAAACGAAATCTCCAACAGAGTGAAAAAAAACCCCACGAACTGGGAAAATATCCTAGGCAATTGTCCATCAGACAAAGGACTTCTATGTGAAACATATAAAGAATTCTAAGAAATCAGGCCCCTAAAATTCAAGGACCAATCCAAAAATGGGCATCTGAGATGAATACACACTTCTCAGACAAAGAAATACAAATGGCAATAAATATATGAAAAAATGATCAATCAATCGTTATTCGGGAAATGCAAATTAAAACAACACTGAGATTCCATCTCACTCCAGAAAGAATGGCCAAGATTAAAAAATCAACCGAAAACAAATGCTGAAGGGGCTGTGGGGAAAAAGGAACTCTTCTCCACTGTTGGTGGGAGTGTAGACTGGTGCAACCACTGTGGAAATCAGTGTGGAGATTCCTCAAGAAACTAGAATTAGAGATCCCGTTCAAACCAGCTATCCCACTTCTGGGCATTTTCCCAGAAGAATTGAAAACATCATACCACAGTGATGTTTTTGCACCCATGTTTATAGCAACCCAATTTGTAATAGCCAGATTTTGGAAAAACCCAAGTGCCCATCAATCAAAGAATGAATAAAAAAGATGTTGTATTTTTATACAGTGGAATACTACTCAGATATCAAGAAAGATTGCATTGAGACTTTTATAGGTAAATGGTCACAACTTGAGACCATACTCATAAGTAGATAAATCAAACTCACATGTGTAAATACCCTATTGTCTCCCTAGTGTAAGAAACTGAAAAAGTATATATGGTCCAAAATCTACAGTAAATACTATGTAAGAGTAAAAATAGCTCGAAGAGCAAAATTAATTGGGAAGGGAAAAGGGGGAAAGAGAAAAAGGAAAAGGCAAAGCCATAAATCTGTATATATGTATATGTAAGATAACTAAAACGAACACACTGCTGAATGTATTCGTTATTGAGAAAGAACAATTAATGCTCATATTAGGTCAATTTTACATGTCTATATCTGTTAATGTAAGTAACCATTTTAAAGATAATGATACGCAATATTGCAACCATTGTCGTTTCTATCATCCTGCTTTGTAAACTTTCAGTTTTACTGTTGTGCATTTACTCTAGTCATTTATTTTTCTCTTTTGCCTGTTGTCTTTGTTATATATGTCATTTTTTTCTTCGCTAAAGAAAAACAAAGCTGTTTCTGCATCTGTTGAAATGATCATGTGATTTTTGTCTTTTGCTTTGTTGATACGGTGTATTATGATTATTGATTTGCATATGTTGAACAATCCCTGCATTCCTGGGATGAATCTAGCTTCATCATGGCGTATAATCTATTTGATGATTTTCTGCATTCTGTTTCCTACTATTTTATTGATAATTTCTCCACCTATGTTCATGAGGAAGAATTTCTCTGGTTTTGGTATCAGAGTAGTAATTGCCTCCAAGAGTGAGTTAGGGAGAAGTAATAACGTTTCAGATTCATTAAAGCATTTGAGTAGCATTGGCATTAAATCTTCTTTAAATTTCTTTTAGAATTCAACTGTGAATTCATAAGGACCTGAGTTTTTCTTTTTTGGTAAGGTTTTAATTACATTTTCATTTTCTTTCAGTGATATTGGGTTATTCAGAATTTTTGTATCTTCTTGTTCCAGCTTTGATAATTCATATGTTTCTAGGAATCTGCCCATTTATTCTGTGTTTTCGATCCTATTAAAGTTTTTCAAAGCAGGTATAGAGGATTCTGAGTTTCCACAAGATCTGTTGCAGTTTCCCTCTTTTCATTTGAGTTTTTTTTCTTTCCTTTTTTGATAAAGTTTGCTAGGGGTTTGTAATTTTATTCATTGTTTCAAAGAACCAGCTTTTTGATTCATTCTTTCTTTTGTTTTATTAGTCTCAATTTCATTAATTCCTGCTATGATGTTTATAATTTCCATCACTGTATGAGTTTTGGGCTTGAGTAGCTCTTATTTTTCTAAAGTTTGAGGTGCAAATTTAGGTTGTTTATTTGTGCTTGTTGTATTTTCATGATGTGAGAATTCACCACTGTAATTTCCCTCTTCTGACTACTTTCATTACATCACACAGGTTCCAGAAACCTATATTTGCATTTTCGTTCGATAGTAGATATTGTTTAATTGCTTCTTTAATTTAATCTGTGGCCTATTGATTGTTCAGGAAGGTGATGTTTAATTTCCATGTGTTCATGGACTTTTTGTAGTTCCTTTTGCTATTATTTTCCAATTTCTTTGTACTATGGTTATATAATATGCATGGGATAATTCTACATCCTTTGCATTTACTTAAGCATGTTCTATTGCCTAGTATATGGTTTATTTTAGATAACATCCTGTGTGCAGCAAGGAGTAACGTGTATTCCAATACTGTTGGTTGGAATACTCTGTAAAGGTTTACTAAGTCCACTTGTTCACAGCTTTGGTACAATACTGTTATGTCTTTGCTGACTTTTTGTCTAGTTGATCTATCTTTTTGTGATAATGGGGTATTAAGATTCCTTGTTAAAATTGTTTTATTTTTTATTTGATTTTTCATGTCTGATAAGATTTGTCTTGCATAGTTGGGTGCTTCCATATTTGGTGCATAATATTTATGATTGTTATCTCTTTCTCCAGAATTTTTCACCAAACAAGTATGCAGTGAACTTCTTTAACTCTTTTGATTATTCTTGGTTTGAAGTTCACATTGTCTGCAAACAGAATTGCTACTTTCACTGTTTTCTGGGTTTCTGTTGCATGGAGTATAATTTTCTATCCTTTGACTTTAATTTACATGCTTCACTTTGAGTTAAGTGTTTTTCTTCTATGCACCGTATTGTTGGATCTTGTTTCTTGATCCATTCTGCCAGTCTGGTGAATTTTATTTTCCTGCTGTTAGTTCTCTACTTTCCCCTATTTACTTGCTTGCCCTGCCTGATGATTTCTTTCTGCAGTTGTTCCTGGAATTGTGGTTATTTTTATCTCTGTCTAGAGTATCTTTCATTACCTTTTGTAGGGTTAGTTTGGTGAACATGAATTTCTTCAGTTGCTCTTTGTCATGGAAGTATCTTATTTCTCCATGAATTTTGAACAATAGTCTTACAGGTTACATCAATCTGGGTTGAAATTTGTTTTCTTTCAAGGCTTGAAATTCTTCACTTTAAGATCTTCTTGACTAGAGTGTTTTTGTTGAGACACATGCCACGATTATGATGGGATTTGCTTTATAGGTGATCTGTTTCTTTTCTCTAACAGTTTTTAATATCCTGTTCTTGTTCTAAATATGTATGTATTTGATTATTATTTGTCTGGGTGTGGAATTATTTTGGTTATGTCTAATTGGAGTTCTATGTGATTCACTTATCTATATGTCATATTCTTTTGCTATGTTTACAAAAGTTTCAGCTAACATTTCAACAAACAGTTTTCTTTATATAGCTTGTGTTGATTCCTGCTTTTTCATTGACGCAAATTATTCTTATTTCTTTTTCCAAGTTTTGGATTCTTTCTGCACTGGTTGCCAGTCTTGTGGCAGGAGGTATCAGATACCTGATTTCATCAAGTTCAGCTGGTTATCAAGTCCTAGTTTCTTCCTCTGCTGGATGGTAGTCCCACCTGCTGGCTTGTTTTGTTACTGTTCCTTCTGACAATTTCATGCCACTAGTCCTATCTATGCATCCTGGCTGGAGGCCCAGCTGTGTGGTTGATGTTCCACTGGCCTCTGTGTCTTCCCATGCTGCTTTACATCTGGATCCCAGTAACTCCTATATGAGGAGTCAGGTTCTGGGTCTTCCTGAGGTGACTTTCACCTGTATCCTGGTAACCATGATAGGAGGCATTGGGCTCTGTGCCAATTATTTCTTTTAAAAATGCTCATCCGTGCTGGGGTGTACTCTGGCAAGCCCCACACTCCAGAGGCTCTGAACTCCTAGCAGCCAGATGCAAGTTCCCTGAGGTGCCACAATTCGGGAGTGTGCACCACCTAGCGACATGGGTCCTTGAAGATCTGAACTCCACCCAGTCGGGCATAAGGCCCTGGTGCCAAACTCCAGGAGTGCATCTTCACTAGATGCACAGAGGATCTGAGCTCTCCACAGCCCAGTATCCCAGCACAATCCATTAGGGAACATCTGGCCATCCTCACAAGACACAGAGATACCAAGCTCATCACAGCCCAGAGCTCCAGAGCCACTCATCAAGGAGTGACCAGCAGAGTCAAGAGTCTTGGAGAATTTGAGCTCTGCCCATCAGAGCACAAGGCCCCAGCTCCTGAGTTCAGATTTGTGGCCCACATAGCCACTTGGCAGGTCCTGGAGGTTCTGAACTATGACCAAACAGGAGCAAGGACTCGGCACCATACACTGGGGGTATGATCTGACTAGCCCCATGCTCCAGAGGCTCTGAAGTCCTCGCAGCAGAAGCAACTGGTGCCACACTTTGGGATGTGCTCTGTCTAGATGCCTGAGTCACTGAGGTTCTGAACTCCACCTGGCCACATACAAGGTCCTGGTGATGCTACACTCTGGTGTGAACTCCACCTAGCCACCTGGGTCCTGGAGGCTCTGAACTCCACCCAGCCAGGCACAAGTTCCCAGCGCCACATCCTGGGGGTGCATCTGTGCTTGCCACCTCTGTTGTGGAGGTTCTGAACTCTACTCAGCCAGGTTTTAGGCCCCAGTGACATGCTCTGGGGATGTGCCTCTGCTAGCTGCAGGGAGGACACAAACTCTGCCCAACCCAGTGTCCCAGAGCAACCAGACATAGTACAACAGGGGAACACATGGCCAGCCTCACAGACCACAGAGCACAAGGCTCTGGTACCATAGTTCAGAGGTGCACCCAAGGTACCCATGGGGATATTGGAGGATTGAACCTCTACCCAGCACAGCATTCCAGTGCAATTCATCAGGTGGCTACCTGGCCAGCCACACAGGTCCCAGAGGAAAATGACAAAACAAAAGAGTAAGATGAATTCTCAGTCCTCCAATCTATAAAGAAAAAACCCAAAAGACACTGAAATCACACAACTGAACTTTCTGGGCTGATACCAACTGAAATACAGAGACAACTCCATGAAGTTATAGAGGAAATCAGATCTGATATAATATCTCAGGTAAAAAAAAGAATTGACAAACATTATGAAAGAAATACTATGTGTATCTAAAGAAGATAAAGATAAAAATAAAAGAACACAAGAAAATGACGGAAAATTTAAATGAACAATATAAGACAGAATTAGAATGCATGAGACAGATTCAAAGGAATATACAGGAAATTAAAAGGTCCATTGAAAGTTGGCAAAACTGCTTGAATGAAGCTAAAGATAGACTCTCAAACCTTGAAGACAGCATGGAAGCTTATGATCATGAAAGAAAAGATCTCTTAAAAATAACAAGGAACCATGAAACAACAATTCAACAGTTGCAAGATGATGCCAAGAGAAACAATATAAGAGTGACAGGTGTCAACAAAAAAGCAGGGATAAACACAAATAAACTGTGAAGACTATTTTTAGAAACAGTAGCAGAAAATTTTCCAAACATAGAAAGAGAATCCGATATACAGACGAGGAATGCAGAACCCCAATTAGCAATCACCAAAATAAACCTTCACCCAGACATACAATAATTAGGATATAAGAAATTCAACACAAGAAAAGAATGCTAAAAGCTGTCAGACAAAACAAATAGATCCTCTAAGGAGGAAAACCTATCAGAATCATGGTAGACTTCTCAAAAAAAAAAACTTTAAGTCAAGAAGAGCTTGAAGAGAAGTATTTCAAATCTTGAAAGAAAACAATTTTCAACCCAGATTGGTGTAACCTGTAAAATTATCTTTAAAAATTGATAGAGAAATAAGATACTTCCACGGCAAAGAACAACTGAAGAAATTCATAACCACAAAATCAACAAAGGGTACTGAAAAACACTCTAGAAAGAGGCAAAGATAACTACAATTTGAAGACAAATAGCAAAAGAAAACCACTAAGCAGGGCAAAAAATTAAACAGAAAAAGTAAAACACCAACAACAGAAATAAAACATGACAGGCATGAGTCAGTGCATATCAGTTATATCAGTCAATGTAAATGGTCTCAACTCACCAATAAAAAGAAACAGACTGGCACAGTGGGTAAAGAAACAAAATCCAACAATATGCTGTGTACAAGAAACACATTTAACTCAAAAGGAAATTCACAAACTAAAAATCAAAGGATGGAATGCAATATTCCATGCAATAGGAACCCAGAAAAAAGCAGGGGTACCTATTATGCTTGCAGACAATGTGAACTTCAAACCGAAAATGATCAAAAGAGATCAAGAAGGTCACTACATACTCGTTAGGGGAAAACTTCAAGAAGAAGAGATTACGGTCATAAATATACATGTAAAACACATGGGAGCACCCAATTATTACATATCTTATACAATATCTTAATAGACAAGAGAAATCAAATAAAAAACAATACAGATCTAACAGGGGACCTTAACACCCCATTGTCATAGAGACAGATCAACCAAACAAAAAATCAGCAAAGAAATAACAGAACTAAATCAACCTTTGTGTACAAATGAACCTAGTAGATTTGTATCTAGTGTTTTACCAAACAGCATCAGAATACACACTCTTCTGAAATGCACATGGATCATTCTCTAAAATAGATCATTTACTAGCCCAGAGAACATGCTTAAGTAAATGCAAGGAATTGAAATAATTCCACGCATATTATCTGAACATAGCAAAATAAAATTGGAAATTAATGACAAAAATATCCAGAAGAATGTCATAAACACATGGAAATTAAATAACACTCCCTTAAACGACAAATAGGTCTCAGAACTAATTAAGCAATATCTACAATCAAATGAAATAGCAAACACAAATTACCAAAACCTGTGGGAACCAATGTAAGCAATTCTCAGAGAGAAATTTATAGCACTGAACACCTACACCAGAAAAATGGAAAGAATACACATAAACAACCTAATGATGCACCTCAAACTTCTAGAAAAAGAAGAGCAAGCCAAGCCCAAATCCCAAAGAAGGGAAGGAATTATAAAGATCAGAGCAGAAGTTAATGCAATTAAAGTTAAGAAAACAATACAAAGAATTAATGAATCAAAGAGTTGATTCTATGAAACAACAAATAACATTCATAAACTTCTAGCCAACCTTATCAATCTGAGGATAGAAAAAGCTCAAATCCATACAATAAGAAATGAAAAGGGTGAAATCACTAGAGATACTATGGAAATACAGAAGAGCATCAATATCTACTTTGAAAATCTTTACTCCCATAGGTTTGGTAACACAGAAGAAATCCCTAGAAATGTATGAATTTCCAAAGCTGAATCAAAAAGATGTAAAACTGCTGAATAACCCAATTTCAGCTAATGGAGTTGAAATCATAATTAAAAGCTTACCAATAAAGACAAGTCCAGGTCTTAATGGATTTACTGCTAAATTTTACAAGAAATTTAGGAAAGGATTAATGCCAACACTGCTCAAGAACTTCAATGAAATTGAAAGAGAAGCAAGTCTCCCTAACTCATTCCTGCAAACAAGTATTACCCTAATACCAAAACCAGAGAAAGACCCAACCAAAAAAGAAAATTATAGGCCAAGCTCCTTAATGAACATACATGCAAACTCCCTCAGTAAAATACTGGCAAAAAGAATGGAACACGTCATAGTTAAGATTATACACCATGATCAATGGGATTCATCCAGGAGTGCAGGGTTGGTTCAACATATGCAAATCAATAAACATAATACATCATGTCAACAGAGCCAAAGACAAGAATCACCTGATCATCTCGATAGATGCAGAAAAAGCTTTCTACAAAATCCAACACTCATTCATGATGAAAACTCTGCGAAATATAGGAATAGCAAGCCTCTACCTCAACCTGATAAAAGCCATATATCATAAACCAACAGCCAACATCTTACTTAATGAACAAAAACTGAAAACTTTCAACCAAAAATCAGGAATGAGACAAGGATGTTCATTATCACCATGCCTAGTCAATATAGTTCTGGAAATATTAACCAAAGCAATTAAAGAAGAGAGAGAAATAAAAGGAATAAGGATAGGAAAGGAAGAAGTTAAATTATCATTATTTGCAGGTAATATGATACTCTATATAGAAGACCCACAAAACTCCATTGAAAGACTTCTGGATGTAGTGAACAAATTCAGGAATGTTACTGGATATAAGATCAGCACTCAAAAATGAACAGCATTCTTGTATACAAACAACAAACTCAATGAGAGAGAAATAAGGGAAATATCACCCTTCACTGTAGCATTCAAAATAATGAAATATTTAGGAATCAATCTAACAAAGGAAGTGAAAAATTTATCCAGTGAAATTTACATTACTCTGAAAAAAGAAATCTAAGAGGGTTTCTGAAAATTGAAAGATATTCTCTGTTGATGGATAGGAAGATAAAACATTGTGAAAATGGCCATTCACTCCAAATTGTTATACAGATTTAATGCAATTCCAATCAAAATACCACATATGTAACTTAGAGAGCTAGAGAGGTCATTCCTAAAATTCATCTGCAAGCAGAGGAGACTTAGAATAACAAAAGCAATTCTGGGCAACAAAGGTAAGGCAGGAGACATCATAGTTCCCAATTTGAACTTATATTACAAAGGTACTATGACAAAATCAGCATGGTACTGGATTAAAAAATAAACAATGGGACACAGAAGTTAAAGAAGAATTTAAACAATATCTACAACTGAATGAAAACGCAAATACAAATTACCTGAACCTGTGGGACACAATGAAAGCAGTCCTCAGAAGGAAATTTATAGCACTAAACTCCCACATCAGAAAAATGGAAAGAACACACATAAACAACCTAAAGATGCACCTCAAAATCCTGGAAAAAGAAGAGCAAGCAAAGTCCAAAGCCCAAAGAAGGGAGGAAATTAACAATGTAAGACCAGAAATTAATACAATTGAATCTAAGAAAACAATGCAAAGAATTAATGAATCGAAGAGTTGGTTCTTTGAAAGAGTAAATAAAATTGATAAACCCCTAGCTAACCTTATCAAAAACAGGAAAGAAAAAACTCAGATTCATGCGATAAGAAATGAAAAGGGTGAAATCACTACTGACATAGATTCAATACCACAGAAGAAATGGACAGATTTCTAGAAACCTATGAATTACCAAAGCTGAATCAAGAAGATGTAGAGCTGCTGAATAACCCAATTTCAGCTAATGAAATTGAACATGTAACTAGAACCCTACCAACAAAGAAAAGCCCAGGCCCTGATGCATTCACCACTGAATTCTACAAGAAATTTAGGGAAGACTTAAGACCAACACTCCTCAAACTCTTCAATGAGATTGAAACGTAAGTAAGTCTCCCTAACTCATTCCTGGAAGCAAGTGTTACCCTAATACCAAAACCAGAGAAAGATCCAACCAAAAAAGAATATTACAAGCCAATCTCCTAATGAACATAGATGCAAAACTCCTCAATAAAATACTGGCAAATAGAATACAGAAAGTTATCAGAAAGATTATACACCATGATCAGTTGGGATTCATCCCGGGAATGCTGGGATGATTCAACATACACAAATCAATAAATGTAATACACCATATCAACAGGGTGAAGGACAAGAAACACATGATCATCTCAATGGATGCAGAGAAAGCTTTTGACAAAATCCAACACCCATTCATGATAAAAACCCTACAGAAAATCGGAATAGATGATCTCTACCTCAACCTTTTAAAAGCCATATATCACAAAACAACAGCCAACATCTTACTAAATGAAGAAAACCTGAAAACTTCCAACATAAAATCAGGAATAAGACAAGGATGTCACTTATCATCACTTGTATTCAATATAGTTCAGGAAATATTAGCCAGAGCAATTAGAAAAGAGAAAGAAATAAAGGGAAAGGAAGAAGTAAAATTATCTCTTTTTGCAGATGGTATGATACTCTACATAGAAGACTCCCAAAAATCCATTAAAAGACTTCTAGAACAGGGCTGGGG
Organism: Dasyprocta punctata; assembly: GCA_004363535.1. Taxonomy (NCBI): domain Eukaryota; kingdom Metazoa; phylum Chordata; class Mammalia; order Rodentia; family Dasyproctidae; genus Dasyprocta; species Dasyprocta punctata. Next base: position 25,808 of record RJWM01007980.1, on the reverse strand, counting down.
GTTTGACTCAATGTTTTAAAGGCCTGTCTGGCACGTGCGAGGTTGTGAGTACAATTCCTGGTGCCACAAAAAAAAAAAAAAAAAAAAGACTTCTGGAAGTAATAACCAAATTCAGTAATGTTGTTGGATACAAAGTGAACACTCAAAAATCAATAGCATTCCTGTACACAAACAACAAATTCACTGAGAGAGAAATAAGGGAAACCAAGCACTTCACTATAACATCCAAAAAAATTAAACACTTAGGAGTCATTCTAAAATAGGAAATAAAAGATCTATACAGTGAAATTTACATTACTCTGAAGAAGGAAATCGAAGAAGATTTCAGAAAATGGAAGAATATTCCCTGTTCATGGATAGGAAGAAAAAATATCATGAAATTGGCCATTCTCCCTAAAATTTTATACAGATTTAATGGAATCCCAATCAAAATGTCACTTGCCTATCAAACAGAGCTAGAGAAAGCAATCCTGAAATTCATCTGGGACCAGAAAAGACCTAGAATAGCAAAGGAATTCTGGGACACAAAGGTAAGGCAAGAGGCATCACAATCCATGACTTGAAACTATACTACAAAGCCACTGTGATAAAATCAACAAGGTGCTGGAATCAAAACAGACCTGAAGATCAATGGAATAGATTAGAAGATACAGCCACAACTATAAACACACTTATCCAACTAATCTTTGCCAAAAGGACGAAACATGTACATTGGAAGAAAGATAGCCTCTTTAACAAATGGTGCTGGAAAAACTGGCTTTCTATATGCTGTAAACTAAAACTAGATCCGTGTCTATCACCAGGCACTAATATAAAGTCAAAATGGATCAAAGATCTGAATATTAAAACAGAGACCCTAAACTAACTAGAAGACAAAGTAGGTAAAAATCTTGATGACATAGGAGTACTCAGTGAGTTCATGAACATAAATCAAATTGCACGGGAAACACTTCCCAGAATCAACAACTGGGACCTCATTTTACTAAAAAGTTTTTGCATGTCAAAGGAAATGTTGCCCAGAGTGAAAAGAAAACCTACGAACTGGGAAAATATCTTAGCTTAGTATCCATCAGACAAAGGACTTCTATCTAAAACATACAAAGAATTAAAAGACATCCAGTCCCTAAAATTCAGGGACCCATCCAAAAATGGGCATCTGAGATGAATGTACATTTCTCAGAGAAACAGATACAAACAGCAAATGAATATATGAAAATTGTTCAGCATCAATGGTCATTCGAGAAATGCAAATTAAAACAACACTGAGATTCCATTTCACTCCAGAAAGAATGGCCAAGATTAAATAATCAACAGCAAATGCTGGAGGGGCTGTGGGGTAAAAGCAACTCTTCTCCACTGTTGGTGGGAGTGTAGACTGGTGTAACCACTGTAGAGGTAAGTGTGGAGATTCCCCAAGAAGCTAGGATTAGAGATCCCATTCAACCCAGCTATTCCACTTCTGGGCATTTTCCCAGAAGAATTGAAGTCATCATACCACAGTGATATCTGTGCACTCATGTTTATAGCAACCCACTTTGTAATAGCCAGATCTTGGAAACAACCCAAGTGCCCATCAGTCAAGGAACGGATAAAAAAGATGTGGTATTTTTATACAATGGAGTACTACTCAGCTATCAAGAAAGATTCCATTGAGACTTATAAAAGTAAATGGACATGACTTGAGACCATACTCATAAGTGAGATAAATCAAACCTACATGTGTACATACCATATTCTCTCCCTAGTGTAAGCAACTGAAAAAGTATATATGATCCAAAATCTACAATAAATACTATGTAAGGGTAAAAAACATCTCAAAGAGCAAATGTAATTGGGAAACGAAAAGCGGGAAAGAGGGAAAAGAAAAGGAAAAAGATATAAATCTGTATATACGTATATGTAAGATACCTAAAATGAACATACTGCTGAATGTATTAGTTATTGAGAAAGAACAATTAATATTCATATGAATAGATCAATTTTACATGTCTATATCTGTTAATGTAAACAACCCTTTTGAAGATAACGATACGCAATATTGCAACCAGTGTCAATTTTCTATCATCCTGTTTTGTAAACCTATAATGTTACTGTTGTGCATTTCCTCTATTTGTTTGTCTCTTTTGCTTTTTGTCTTTCTTATATGTGTCTTTTTTCTCTTAAATTAAAATAAATAAATAAATGGAATGTTTTTGCATGTCAAAAGAAATCTCCAACAGAGTGAAAAAAATACATGAATTTTGAAAATATCTTAGTCTATTGTTCCTCAGACAAAGGAATTCTATCTAAAACATACAAAGAATTTTAAAAAATCAGGCTCCCAAATTTCAAGGACCCAATCCAAAAATGGGCATCTGAGATGAATATACACTTCTCAGAGGAAGAAATACAAATGGCAAATGAATGTATCAAAAAATTTTCAACATCAGTGGTCATTAGGGAAATGCAAATTACAACAACACTGAGATTCCATCTCACCCCAGAAACAATGCCCAAGATCAAGAAATCAACCAATAACAAATGTTAGAGGGGCTGTGGGAAAAATGGAACCCTTCTCCACTGGTGGGAGTGTAGACAGGTGCAATCCTTGTCAAAATCAGTGTGGAGATTCCTCAAGAAGCTAGGATTAGAGATTTTATTTGACCCAGCTATCCCTTCTTCTGGGCATATTCTCACAAGAATTGAAAACATCATACCACAATGATATATGTGCACCCGTGTTTATAGCAACCCAATTTGTAATAGCCAAATGTTGCAAACAACCCAAGTGTCCACCAATCAAGGAATGGATTAAAAATATGTGGTATTTTTATACCATGGGGTTCTACTCAGCTATCAAGAAAGATTGTATCTAGACTTTTATAAGCAAATGGACACAAGCTGAGACCATACTCATAAGTGAAATAGATCAAGCTCACATCTGTAAATACTATATTGTCTCCCTAATGTAAGAAACTGAAAAAGTATATATGATCAAAAATCTACAGTAAATACTGTGGGAGGGTAACAAACTTCTCAAAGCCAAAAAGTAATTGGTATATGGAAAAGGAGAAAAGAAGGAAGGGAAAAGGAAAAAGACATAAATTTGTACATATATGCATAGGATAGTTAAAATGGCTATACTACTAAATGTGTTAGTTATTGGAAAAGAACAATTAATGCTCATATGTTTAGAACAATTTTACATTTCTATATCTGGTAATCTAATGAACACTTTTGAATGTAACAATATGCAATATTGCAACCATTGTCAAATTCATATCATCTTGTTTTGCAAACTTATACTCTTATTGTATTGGTTTCTTTTTTCTTTTGTCTCTTTTGCTTTGTGCTTTTCTTTTCTGTGTCTTTTTTCTCTTGTATAAACAAGAATAAATAAAATAAAATAAAATAAAATAAAATAATGCTCATCCACTGCCAAAGAGTCAATCCTAGTGTTTATTGGTCTTCAAATATCTGAGCATCTCCATTGTATGTCCTTAGAGAAAATCTTTTGTGTAAGTCACATGATCCACAATCCCCAAAATTACTGTCGTTTGATGAATCTGGACTATGAAACATGTTAGAGAGCAGATAGAAAGTAACCAAATTTAATTCTAAGGAAAATTAAATCTGTGCAACTGTGTTTTATGGGGAGTACCTGATCTGTGAGTGAGCTGAAGGGTTGGTGATATCCTCGGAATTAGAGCAAAGCCAGTCTGGCAGACGTCTGGCCATAGTGTTTCTCCCTGTTAACTACAACACAGATAGTTCTAAGAATGTTTCACTTGCACTGTTCTCAGAAAAACACTGGGAACTTGCACTTTTTGCCCCATCACATTCTTCCCTCATTTTTACTATGTATACATAAAGATGCAAACTGTGCTTGGTTGTCACTGTCTCTCCTCAGAGAGTTCAACTCCCACCCAGCCCCAGCTTCCTTTTGTTATGTGTCTAGTTTTTTTCTTGATCTCCTATCACTCCCTCAGGACCTTGCTGACTGAGCAGGTCACAGCAGCGCTTTTGTAAACACACATTCTGTTAGAGTAGAAAATAACCCAGACCACCAGGAGGAAGAAAAGTGGAAACTTTTCAAGAGGATAAATAAAAGATCTGGGACTCAATTTAAAACACTCACCCAATAAATACTGATTCTCTAGTATAAAATAAATGGGGCAACATTCAACAATGATTTGAATGTGGTTTCTCCAGAATTCAGGTGTTGCTAATGTGATGTTTTTTAGGAAGTGGGACCTTGAAGAAGTAATTAGGCCCTGAGGAATCCCCCCTTGAGAAGGGGATTAAGGCCCTTAGAAAAAAGGCTTCATGAAATACTTGATTAGCATGCCCTTCTGCCTGCAGCCATGTGAAGACAACCTTTTCAAAGGATACAGCAAGAAGACATCATCTTGGAAGAATAAAGCAGGCCTCAGCAGACAGCCAAACATTGTAGTACCTTGATCTTGAACTTCTTGGCCTCCAGAACTGTGAGAAAATTGATTTCTGTTTTTTGTCAATTAGCTAGTCTCTGTTTTTTTTGTTGTTGTTGTTATAGCAACACAAACAGGCTAAGGTATCTTCACTCCATGCATATACTATATCATGTTACCCTTCATGATTTCATTTCCATTCTGAGGCCAACTTTAATATCCCTTTGAATATGATACACTGAGGACAGTGTATGTTACAAGCACAGAGATAATGGGGTAGCACTGTTGAGGAAACAGGTGTGTGAGAAGAATCTCCTAACTGAACATGATTATATCTTCTACCCATCCCTACTGAGTAATACTGACAGTTTGCACTTTCCATCACTAACTTTTTCTCTTGAATAAACAGGTTCCAAATGTCTTCCCCAGACTTGAGGGTGTAAATCTGCGTCTTTCCACTTTAGCCACTAGATGGCAAATGAAACAACATTAAGCCAAATTGCTTGGTTTTCAGAGCTCACAGAAAGAATTCTAACAGTGCTAGGACTGAGGCAGCAAGAAGTGAAATACAGATGTTTTAAGACATACTGAAATGACTGTATCAGTGAATTAAGTGATAGATGCTTGCATTGCTAACCTAATTGAAAACATGATGGAGACTTCTAGTTGGCAATTTGTTGGCATACTTTTAAGGATAAACCCTCAGATTCCTCCATTGCTTGACAAAAGGTGCCTAACTTCCACAGTCCAAGAGTGTAATTATGTAGTGGTTCAGAAAAAAAGCCGTGTATGACAAGTGTATAATGGAGTTCTTCTTGAATATGCTTTTATGTCCAATTTATAAAATACTTGTAGGGATTTAAAATGGTCTCATTGGACTAGCTATCCCTAGATATCTAGCTTTGCTGCAATGCTTAATGATTTCTTAATAATGTCTAACTTGCCTTCCATTTGATCCAGCAATTCCACATCAACAAAAGTATCTTCAAAAAATCATGGCAAATACAGGAAAAAAATATTTACAATCTGATCTTTAAAGCATTATGTTAACTGAACAACAGGATCAGTTGAAATATAGAATGATAAAAGTTAAGAAAATTGATTTTTCTATATGATGGGATATTATCCCTGTGTTTAAAATAATGTTTAGTAAAATTTTTGTGATAATGCAGAACATCTTCATAGTATAAAGGTTAAAAAGCAAGGTTGAGATTGACTATTTAGCATACTTATAAACAATATACCAAGAAAAGTGATTAGAGAAAAATATGTCATATGGCACTATGAATTAACTCTGAGGAATAAGCTTGTGGATTATTTTTCCTTCTTTCTACTTTTCCTTAGTTTTCCAATGCTTTATCAGTTTTCTAACTGTTCTATCTTAATCATGCATTATTTTGAAATCTGAAAAAAAGGCAAATATTTAAAAAGTGAAAATATCTATTTTGATAAAGGTGGCTTAGCAAATGGAGGACATTGTAAAATATCAAAGAATACATATATTTTAATTATCTAAACTATCCATTTTTGACTGATCCATTTTTGGGGGAAGAAAAGGAACTTAAAGTAATGCTGTATTAGAAAAACTAATTTGTATCTCTTCAAATAAAGCTGACTTCATTTTTGCAAGATTAGCTGCTGTCTCCAGACAAGTGAGTTGATTTCCAGATAAATCTGAATTGGGATCAAGCAAGAAGTACAGCATCACCACTCAAGATTATTGTTTTAAATTTATAGTTTTACTGAAGTTGGTTAAAAAAATTGTTTTCCTTATTATGTCTTCTTCTTATTCTTTCATCACTAATTCATTCAAAAATAGGTATCAAGCACCTATAGTTAGTCAGAGATTGAGCTAGGTAGTGGGAATACAAAAATAGCTCTTGAGGGACAACAATCATAAAGAAATACTCACATAAATATATATTTTGAAATAAAAAGAAAAGGTTATATATCTCTTTTCAAAAGTTCATGTTAAATGTGCCCCAAGTAAGAAAAAAATGAATTATTTCATGCAATTTCAGAATCCTAAGATACTGATGCTAATTTAATTCATTTTTAGTTTATAGTTCCAAAAGTAAGGACACACATACTCATGCACTTCATGTTGTCTCTTTTATTTTGGAAAAACTGTAATATACACTATAGAGTCTTTTTCTCATAGCTTCACATCAGCTGAGGTTTGGTAAACAAATTGATTTTGGGTAGTATCACACAGCTCCACTAAATGCCTTCTAAATAAAACTTTGATTTTCCACAGTGTATTGGCCTTTTAATAATGAATAACAGATTATAAAAATGTGGTTCATTGAATCAGTCACTACAGGGATTATTATTATTCACAAAAGCTATGCATTATTCAATAAAACTTTAAAAGAATCAGAAATTTCAAGGCAAATGTCCATTTAAAAATCATAAGAGAAAATTATTTATGTGTCTGACTGTATTGAATGCCTTAAACTTCATAAACCCTATTTAATAAGTATGAATAAGGAATTAGAATGAAGTTTAAAATATTCATTTTTTGTTACTTATAGTCTGCATAGAATAAAAGGGAAAGAATAAAACAAAAGAAGATTCTGCTTCTGCAGAGGAATTGCAGTCTTTGCCATAACCATCGAATATCTTTCTCCAGGCTTTTGACACAGACTTTTGCATTCTTCTACATCTGCAGGCAGCCAGTGTGAGCCTACCTTGTAAATCTTCTGTGTATCATATATATAAAGTACAAAAATGTATACATCAGGAAAAGAAAAATTTGTATATATATTTTAGTACTAAATTTACAGAAACATCATGAGACTAATACAAGTTATTTTTGGCTCTGCAATTACAAGGGGTGCTCAAAGTGGTGGGCATTAGCTTCCAGACATTTACTAGTATGGTAAATGCTGTCTGGGTAACCTTATTGATTGAGATTGCTGCATGTGAATTTTCAATTTCTTCTCTAAGGGCCACCATCATAGTAATTGGGATTCTGCATCTAGCAACCTACCCACACCTGGACAGGGAGTTTTCATCTAGCAACCTTCAGTCATGTGGGAACCTTCAGTGAGGTCTGCAGGGATTGGGAACTGTGCCCAGCAACCTGCAGTCATCCAGGAACCTTTGGTGAGGCCCATGGGGATTGACTGTCTGTGCCCAGGGACCAGCAGCCATCTGGGAAACCTTCGTGAGGTCTGCAGAGATTGGGATTCTGCATCTAGTGACCTGCCCACACCTGTAGTCTCTGCCCAGCAACCTGCAGTCATCCAGGACCACTCAGTAAGGCCCACAGGAATTGGGAACTGTGCCTAGCTACACACAGTTATCAAGGAGTCTTCAGTGAAGCCTATGAGGATTGGGATTCTGCACCTAGTTACCGGCCCACACCTGGGAACCATCTGTGAGGCCTGTGGGGACCAGGAATCCCCATTCAGCAACCCACAGTCATCTTCACTGAAGGCCACAAGGACTGGGAGTCTGTGCCCAGCAACTCACAGTCATCTGGGAAAACTTGGGACCCAGCAACCTGTCCACACATGGGAATCATCTCTGAAGACCACAGGGTCTGTGAGTCTGTGTCTAGTGACCCATAATCATCCAGAAATCTATGGTAAGGCCCACAGGGAATGAGAAGCTGCACCCAGTGACCCACTCACACCCAGGAACCATAGATGAGGCTCAGAAGGACTGGGAAACTGCACTGGGTGACCTTCCCACACCCATGAACCATTTCTGAAGCCTAAAAGGAACAGGAGTCTGGGCCCAGAGACCCACATACATCAGCAATCCTCATTGAGACCCAATGCCAAAAACACTGCCAGCTGATTTGGAGGAACACAGGAAAATGTCAAAAGAAAAAAACAAAATAGAATCTGAAGCTTCCAGTCCATCCAGATCAAGTACAGGAGATACACACATGGATGAATTTGGAAATCACACAGTCTGAAGTCTGAAATGATAGCAAGGGAAGAAAAGAAACAACTCCAGAGAGCTATAAAGGAAATCAGATCAGAAATAATCTCTCAGGTAAAAACAGAAATGATAAACATAATGAAAGAACTGGGGAGTATATCCAAAGAAGACATAGATAAAAAATATAGAGAAGCATACTAAGGTGATGAAAACCTTGAATGAATAATACAAGAAGCAATCAAAATACATGAAACAGATTCAAGGTGATATCAAGAAAATCAAGAATTCCATTTAAAGTTGCAAAACCACATAAATGAAATTGAACATAGACACTCAGACCTTGAAAACAAGATTGTGGCTAGGGATCATGAAAGGAAAGATCTCTTAAAAATAACAAGGAATCAGGAAATAATAATTCAATAGCTGCAAGATGCTACGAAGAGAAACAATGTAAGTCTGATAGGAGTCAATGAAAAAGGAGACAACACAAATGACATAAAAAGACCATTTGCAAAAGCAATAGCAGAAAACTTCCCAAACAAGGGAAAAGAATCTAACATACAGCTATATGAGGCATGCAGACACAATTTAGTCATGACAAAAGCAAATCTATACCCCAAAATATAATATTCGGGATTCCAGAAATTCAGCACAAAAACAGAGTATTAAAATCTGCCAGAGAAAAGAAGCAGATCCTATAAAGGAAAGGCTGTCAGAATCATGGCAGATTTCTCAAAACAAACCATCAAGTCAAGGAGATCATGGAATGAACTGCTTCAGGTATTGAAAGAAAACTACTTCCAACCCAAACTGATGCACCCTGCAAAGCTATCTTTCAAAATCAATGGAGAAATAAATTACTTCCACAACAAAGAACAACTTAAAACTTCATGACCACCCAACCAATCCTGCAAAGAGTACTGAGAGACATTCTATAAAGAGATAAAAATGACCACAATTCCAAGAACAACAACAGAAACAAAACCAACAAGCAGGACAAGCAAATAAACAGAGGGCAAGAATAGGGAACCAACAGCAAAAAGATAACATGACAAAGATAAGCCAATACATATCAGTTATAACCTTTAATTTATATGGTCCCAACTCACCAATGAAAAGAAACGGACTGGCAGAGTGGGTTAAGAAACAAAATCCAACAATATGCAGTGTAAAAGAAATACATTTAACTGTAAAGGAAATACATAGAGTAAAAATCAAAGGATGGAAAACAATACTCCATGCAACAGGAACCCAGAAAAAACCAGTGGCAGCTATTCTGTCTGCAGACAATCTAAACTTCAAACCAAGAATGATCAAAAAAGATAAAGAAGGTCACTACATACTTGTTAGGGGAAGCTTCAAGAGGAAGAGATAGCAATCATAAATACCTATGCATCTAATACAGAATCATCCAAATATGTAAGACAAATATTACTGGATGTGAAAAATCAAATAAGCAATAATACTATTATAACACAGGAATTTAGCTCACCATTGTCATAAAGAGATCAACTAGACAACGAATCGAGAAAAGAATAACACAACTCAATGAAAACTGTGAACAAATGGACTTAGTAGATGTGTGCAAAGGGTTCCACAAAACAACATCAGAATACACATTCTTCACAGATGCACTTGGGACATTCTCTAAATTAGACCATATACTAACCCATAGAAATCAGCACAGATACTGTGGAAATACAGAGGATCATCAATATCTGCTTCAAAAACTTTTACTCTCATAGGATCAAAATCGCAAAAGAAATGGACAGATTTCTAGAAACATACAAATTACCAAAGCTGGAACAAAAAGATCTAAAATTTCTGAATAACCCAATATCACTGAATGAAATTGAAAATGTAATTAAAAGCATACCAACAAAGAAAAGTGCAGGTCCTGATGAACTCACAGCTAAGTTCTATAAGAAATTTAGAGATGATTTAATATCAATATTCCTCAAATTCTTTAATGAAATTAAAAGATAATCAATTCTCCATAATTCATTCTGGGAGGCAAATATTACCCTGATACCAAAACCAGAGAAATTCCCAACAAAAAAAGAAAATTACAGACCAATCTCTGTAATGATCATAGATGCAAAAATCCTCAATAAAATACTAGCAAGCAGAATGCAGCAAATCATTAAGGATATTATATACCATGACCAAATGAATTCATCCCAGGAATGCAGGAAAGTTTCAACATATTCAAATCAATAAATTTAATACATCATATTAACAGAGCAAAAGATAAAAATCACATGATCACCTCAAAAGATGCAAAAGAAGCTTTTGATAAAATACAGCACTCATCCATGGTAAAAACTCTAGAGAAAATCAGAATAGATGGTCATTACCTCAATCTGATAAAAGCCATCTATGAAAAACCAATAGCAAACATCATACTAAATGGTCAAAAACTGAAATCTTTCACTCTAAAATCAGGAACAAGACAAGGTTGTCTACTATTGCCACTGCTTTTCTATATAGTTCCAGAAACATTAGCCAGAGCAATTAGACAAAAGAGAGAAATTAAAGGAATAACGATAGGAAAGAAAGAAGTTAAATTATCATTATTCACAGATGACGTGAGTCTCTACATAGAAGGCCCCAAAAACTCCACCAACAGACTTCTAGACTTAATAAACAAATTCAGCAGCATAGCTGGGTACAAAGTCAATAATCAAAAGTCAATTCCATTTCTACACACAAACAATAAACTCACTGAGATTGAAATTAGGGAAACCACACCCTTCACAATAGTATCCAAAAAACTGAAATACTTAGAAATCAATCTAACAAAGGAAGCAAAAGACTTATACATTGAAAATTACAGTACTCTGAAAAAAGAAACTGAAGAGGAATTCAGAAAATGAAAAGATATTCCTTGCTCATGGATAGGAAGAACCAAAATTGTGAAAATGGCCATACTCCAAAAACTATCATACAGATTTAATGCAATACTGATCAAAATAATATTAGCATACCTCACAGACTTAGAGAAAACATTCCTAAAATTCATGTGGAGCCATATGAGACCTACAATAGTAAAGACAATCCTGAGCAACAAAAGCAAGGCATGAGGTATCACAATTCCAGACTTAAAATTATACTACAAAGCTTCTATAATAAAATCAGCATGGTATTGAAAAAAAAAAGACTTGAGGATCAATGGTACAGAACAGAAGATACAGACACAAATACAAACACTCAACCACCTCATCTTTGACAAAGAGACCAAATATGCTCACTGGAAGAAAGACAGCCTCTTTAATAAGTGATGCTAGAAAAAGTGCCTTTCTACATGCTGAAGACTTAAACTAGACCTATGCCTATCACCATGCACTAAACCAAAGCCAAAATGGATCAATGATCTAAATATTAATACAGAAACACTAAACCTACTGGAAGACAAGGTAGGTAGAAATCTGTATGATATAGGGGTAGATCAAGAGATCAATAACAAAAACCAAACTGCATGGGAAGTACTTCAAAGAATCAACAACTGGGATCTCATCTTATTAAAAAGTTTTTGCACATTGAAAGAAATCCCCAACAGAGTCAAAAGAAAACACACAGATTGGGAAAAGATTTTTGCAACTGTCCCTCAGACAGAGGAATTTTATCTAAAATATATAGAGAATTGAAATAAAATCAGGCCCCCCAAATTTAAAGACCAAATCCAAAAAGGGGCATCTGAGATGAATAAACAATTCTCAGATGAATAAATACATATGAAAAATAAATATATGAAAAAATGTTCAACATCATTGATCATTCAAGAAACGCAAACTGAAACTACAGTAAGATATCATCTCAACCCAGAAAGAATGGCTAATTTCAAGAAATTAAACAATAACAAATGCTGAATGAACTGTGGGGATAAAGGAACCGTTCTCCACTGTTGGTGGGAATGTAGATAGGTATAACCACTGTGAAAATCAGGGTAGAGATTCCCTGAAAAGCTAGGAGTAGAGGTTCCATTAGACCCAGCTATTTTCCCAGAATTGAAAACATCATACCACAGCGATATATGTGCATCCATGTTTATAGCTGTGCAATTTGTAATACCCAGATCTTGTAAACAACCCAAATACCCTTCAACTGAGGAATGGTTACAAAAATACATTATTCTTTTTATAATGGAATACTACTCAGTCAAGGCTTTCATATGTAAATGGATGCAGCTATAGATCATACTCATAAGTGAAATAGATCAGACTTGTATGTGTAAACACCATATTGTCTCACAAGTGTAAGAAACTGAAAGAGTAAATAAGATCCAAAAGTTACAGTAAGTATAGTAAAAGGGAAAGAAACTGCTCAAAGAGAAATTATATTGTTTGATCAATTTTTTATGCCTGTATCTGGTAGCCTGAGCAATTACTTTGAAGATAATAATATGCAATATAACAGCCATTGCTACCTACCTATCAACTTGTTTTGAAATCCTATGTAGGCATTTTTTGTTGTTGTTGCTTGATGGTTTGTTTGCTTCTTGATTTTTCTCATTTTTTTCTATTTAAAATAAAAAAAGGTAAGCATAGAGAGCTGAGCATTTTTACACTTGACTTATTTCATATTTAGTTAAGAGTGTTTTTAAAAAAGGACTGTGAAAATTCTTAAATTTCCCCCCAGAAAGAGGCATTATAATGGTCTATTCATCATATTATATAAATGGAAAATATAGGTTTTGAATGATGATCTTTTCCATAAATATCATTAGTATTACAGCTATCTTCAGTTACATTGTGGAATTTTTGCTATGTATCTTAAATATTTGAGATTACTCGGGAGAACAATTAAAGACAGACATTTTTGCAAGTTCCTCAAATCATAGCAAAACTTGATGCTTTCTTTTAATAATTACTCTGAAACACAAAGAAGAGATGCTTTTGAAGTAGGCCTATTGATAACTTAGGAAAGGAGTAGAAAACCTTGCTTAATTCTTTATTTTAACCTGTGAATAAAGAAAATGTTTGGAAATGTTCTCAATCCTCTTCTATTGAAAAGATTTTTGTAAGTTTTATTTTTTACCTATTTGTTAGAAGAGAGCCTGTCATACCTTTATTGTAAGTTCATCACAATTTTCTGTGATAAACTAGAATCCAATTGAAACAGTATTTATATTTAAAATAAAAGGAAATATAATACGATTTCCAGCGTTTCAAATACTCAGAAGTTCTGGTTCCTGGTACTACAAAACATGCATACATTATTTTGTCTCTCCTACTATTTTATGCAACTAAAATCCCTGGAGAGGTTTAGTTTTATAACTATCTGTGACATCTGAAACGTTAATGATATGAAGAAGATTGGGGAAACAAACCAGAATAGAAATAACAATCCGACCCTGTTGCTAATTTTTTTCCCTTCTGTGGATTCTGATTTAGAGACAAATGCACTGTATATCCTAGAATTATAACATGTGTGGTTCAAAGGAAGTCCTCTGTTTCTTGTCTGAGCCACAAAGGAGGATGACTAAAGTTCAGAAGGAGTAGTGTATTTCATATATATTTTGTCATGCTGACTGGCCAACAATCAAGTTGCATTCTTGTTGTTACAACTCTATGATGGTGACATATCAAAAGACACACAGGTCCCTAAAATTTTGAGGATGGAAAATCCTTTTATGTGAAGAGTGGTAGTCCAAAGAATGTGGTGGGAAAATCTGTTACTTTTCATATTACCGCCACTTGGCCCTAGAGCCAGATGCAGGAGACACATGACAAAACATAGGAAAACAACAGAATAAAACACAACCTGCTTTTCTACTCTGATACCCAAGAACACAACTTTGTGAGATGCAAAACATTGGTGAGACCAGCAAGTGGAAGGAATTTGAGAACGGGATCCTATAAAGTTGCTAATGAATTCTGGGTACATTCAAATTTTGCAGCATTGACATAGCAATATAGAACACAGCAAAGGTCTCACACTTCCTCCTGGGTGGTGAGCACAGGGGTTAGATCTGAGTAAATTTCAAAAGCTTTGGAAAATGATCTTACATTGGAACCACAGCCAGATGAAAGTACATGGAAATATGTGGCTATCCTTAAATAATTCAATTGTTTATAAAAATCTGCCTAAACAAGAACTTCCGAAAAACTGCTCCTCCATAAAGGCAGTCGTGACACAAGCAAAATTGTCAGCATCTTTTTTTTAGAACTCTGAAAATTAAGGAAAGGTGTGCATCAACCTGAGATGGGTTTTATAAGAAAAACAGGTTCATCTTGATAAGAACAATAAAATTTGTACCATTTTAACACACTTTCTTTAAAGCTCTTCTCCCTAGTTCTATGTTAGTCTTGAAAACTAAAGTCTTGCAATCACGTTAACTGTGAAACTTGGCTGCCTAAAAACCACTGGAGGGGGAATATCAGGTTTGGAGCTCATCAAGAAGCCCTATTGTAGATAACCGTCATTATTCTACCCACATGGCAACTCCCTACAATAATCACAGGAGTTGTATTTGTCTTACCAAACTCAAAGTTTTCTCCCTGGACACAATCCTTTGCCTGAGAGTATATGCTGAAAATAATCAGAGGTAAGTGATGAATATCACAGCTCCCTGGAATAGTGATAATTAAGGCAAACAAAAGCAAGTGAAAAACCTTAAAAGGAAAACATGGGGAATAACGTGACCCTAAGTGACTTTGAACAGGTCCAAAATATTCTTTGGTCTCTAATAGACTGCACAAATGTGCTGGGCTATGCACATGCCCACAGAACATCTGAAAAGTCCCTAGTCTCACACCTCTAACTGCCCATGAGGATCTTTGCAAATAGTAAGACGAAACTAGTGGAGAAAGGGAAAATGCCTGCCTGAGAATCAGAACGATGCCCCCAAATGCATCACACAGAGTCACTTGGCAAACAGTGGGGGAGACACCGGTTCAAACATTTGAAGGAAATCACTGTACAATTACTGGATAACCAAGAAGTTAACTAAGCAGACATGCCAAAAATGCAGGCTTTGCAGAGTTAGAATAGGAAAGTCACAGATAATAACAAAAGTAAAAGCAAGTATCAAAAATAATGAGCTCTTGTGCCAGGTGTGGTGGCACATGTTTATAATCCCTGCATTGAGGATTGCCATGAGTTCAAGGCCAGCCTGGGTTACATAAGAGTTCAAGCCCTGCATGCACTATATAGTGAGACCTTGTTTCAAAGACAAACAAAAATAAATAAATAAACAAACAAAAACAAACTCTGGAGGGAGAGATTGTAGGAAAATGTGAAAGCACAAGATTTCAGTACTTTGCTTAGGCTGTAAGGTGAAAGGGGTTTTGTGAGATTGTGGGCTCTAGGTGAATTGAGCTCAAGTACAGGCACATCTCCCAATACCACAATGCAGATAACTTCTGTAGCCAAGATCAATGCTGATTGGAGTGAATAACTTATATAACCAAGATGGTTACTAGCACATAGACACTTTTTTGTACTTTGGAATAAATGTAGGCTAAGCAGCTGAGAACAGCTAGAGGGAGGTCCAATGAATAAAGACTACAGAAAATGTGCAACAACAGCTGAGAACAGAGGGCAGCTTCAAGGGTTGGCTAGGGACCTAAGGACTGCTATGGGTATACAGTGAGTAGAAGCAACAAGAGTAGCTAAACAGTGGAGTATGGTTAAGCAGTTGAATAAAATATGCTTAACTTAGTCCACAGTTCTGTGTCCCTTTTTGGGCTTCCTGAATCTCAAGTGAACCTCCCTATTCTGCACTGGTGACATGACAAGGACATGATTTATAGAATGAACGCATTATATAATTTAACAAATTCAGTTTTCAACAACAACAAAGAATCCAGGGACATGCATAGACTTGAAAAAGAAGGCCACACATAGGGGAAAGGTCACAATATGTATAAACTATCCATGAGACAACCCAGGTGTTGTGTATGTAAGGTAGATATTAAGTCAAATTTAAATATGCTTAAAATGCCAAACTGGATCATTTATAAGGAAATAAAGTGGTACATATGAAGACAAATGTTAATAATGAACCAAATAGAAATTACAGAGTTAAAAATTATAATGGAAATGAAAACTACACTAGAGAGGTTCAACAGTAGATTTAAGCTTGCAAAGGAAAGAAGCATTGAACTTGAAAATAGATTCAGATTATCCAAGGAAAAGGAGAAAGAATTAAGAAAAAATAGAACCTCAGAGAAATGCAGGACTGCAATAGATATATGAACATGCATATTATTGGAACAGAAGAAAGCAAACGGGGTTAGAAAATATTTTAAACCCTTAATTCCCCCAGTTTGATGGTAATAATTATTCTTTGCAACAAAGAAGCTCAATGTGGTAAAAGTGTATGTATGAGTGTTTTCATCATGCACATATTTTGGACTTCCCAAATGTTTCTTTGACATCTATTGAGATGATTTTATGGGTTTTGCCCATTTAATGTTTTCATCATGAATGTATGTTGGACTTCACACATGCTTCCTTTATATCTATTGATATGATCTTATGGGTTTTGTCCTCTAGTCTTCTAATATGATATGGTAAGATCATTGATTTTCACATGATAAAACAATTCTGCAGTTCAAAGATAAATTTTATTTGATCATAGACTCCCACTATTCTTCAACATTCACTGTTCTAAGGGTCAGTAGATTTTTATATAGTTCTTTTTTTTTCATTGCTGTATGAGTTTAAGTCTATTTCTATAGATTTTAAATGGTTGACTTTTTAAGTAATTTTCAACAGATATGAATGTTTTACTGGGAAGAGAGTGAGGAGCTCCTTATGCATCATTTTGTCTCCACAGATTTTTGTCAAGGGGACAAAAGCAATGGTGAAAAGATAGACATGTCAAGTGGTATTGGAAAAATTGACCATTCATGTGCAAAAAAAGTTATACCACGTATGTTATGCATAAATTAACTGAAAAATGATATAGACATGAATGTACAACACAAACCTCTAAAGTGTTTAAAAGAAAATCTTTATGGATTTTGGTTAGCTGTAATTTTTTTAAAAAATAACAAAATCATGATTCATTACAAAACAATAAATTTGACTTTGTTAAAATTGAACTTTTTTCTTCACAATGAAGGATACTTTTAAGACATTAAAAAGACAGTTCAATGACTGGAAAAATTATTTTGAAATCTAATATCCACCAAAGCACTTTAATGTCTTGAACAAAAATATTCCTCATTTAAAGATATACCTGTTTCATGACAATTTGGACTCACCGCTTGGACTTATAATCCATCTTTTTTTGTACAGTCTGTCCATCTTGTTTATAGAGCTTCAATGCCTTTTTTTGTTCAGCACACCTTGTTAATACAGTACAGTGTGTATCATGCTCTGTTATACATTACAATACTGCATGTAACAGTTATGCATATACAACCAAAGTCACCAAGTTGGAGTTTGCTTTGACCATTTATTTGTGCTGAATATTGTAATGTACATATTATACACAATTACTCATTTAGTAACCAAATGATTTAACTACCTAGTCACGGGAAAGTAATTCTGTCATTAAATAAAGGATATCTGTACAATGACGCTAAAACTCAATGGTAAAGCAAACCAACAAAGCAATGTGCAGATGATTGTAGCAGGCAAAGAACCACATGAAAAGATTCTCAACATAATTATGTATCAAGGGAATATGAATTTAACCCAAAATGTGACATCATTACACATTGATCAAAATGGAGCAAGATCTCTGAAAATACTTAGTGTTTGCAAGGGTAAACAGCAACTGAGACTCATCCTTCACTGGCCTTAGTGCAAAATGCTACAGCTACTTTGGAATGCAGTTTCTTATATATTTAAAGACACAATTACCAAATGGCTCAGAATTTCACTAAATATTTACGTTAAAGAAAGGAAAAATTCTATTTGTATAAAAACTTGTGAAAGTGCTGGTGAGCATGTGAAGAATTTGAAATTTTCATACACTGGTGGTAGAAATTTAAAGCATACTGGGATTTGGAAAAACAGTATGACACTTTCTCAGTGTATTAGTTACTTTCTCATTGCTGAGACACGATACCCAACATTCGTAATTTAAAGGAGAAGAGGTTCATTTCATCTCATATTTCAGTCCATAGTCAACTGACTGCAAGGAAGGGCAGTATGGCAGAGGGGCATGGCAGAAGAGAAGCAGCTCATGGAATGATGGAGACACACATTTAGAGAACAGATGCTCATTTTATAAGATGAGTGCTACTTATAGCAATTTTTATAAGATTCCTTTAGAGAGTAAATTTGAAACTTCAAGATTAATTTCATGTATTGTTCCTACATATAAGTGGCTGTCTTCCCAAATAAAAGATACAATTCAGTACAACATTCAAGGTTATATGAGTATTGTTTTATGCATACTAAAGCATCCTTTGGAGTTATAAATAAGACATAAACTTAATCATTATAAAATCTCCTATTGATATAAGTATCCCACCTCGGTAATTGTAACTTGTGTTTTAGCATTCTCCACCCCATGTCAACTCTTCTTTGCTGTTTTATAATTGAAAATGTTTTTTCTGCTATAATCAAATGACTAATTAGCTGTTTAAAAACAAGACAATGAGAGTCAGCACAAATAAATTCTGACAGAAGATAAAATTATAACAAGTTTAAATATATTGGTATATTTTTGAATGGGGCAACATCTCATTGTATAAAATAGAATGGGTGTTTCCATTAACTGAGCAGAGTAGCTTTATATGCAGAAAATGCCATAAGAGAGGAACACTAGAGAGCAATAATTGGATTGGTCATTTCAAACTTACTTTTTTCAAAGGGTTGAAAGAGATATTATTTCCTTACTGACTCAAGAGAATCTCCAATTTATTTACAGTGTTTTTAAAAAATTAGTTCTACTCAAAGTTTACTTTGATTATGAAACATTTAGCAATAGTTACTCCATTATCTTTTTCTATGGTCTGTCAGGACCTAGTGCAGGAGGCAAGTAAAAAATAATGGCCTCCCTTAACTTTATTTGACCGTTCTATCTTGACACACACTTGTATGTGTGCTACCATTTTATGTGACCATTAATCCTGATATGCCAACTTCATTGGATTAAGAAATGACTGCCAGATTAGTAAAGAATGCTCCTGGACTTTTCTGGATGGGTCATGGAGGCATGACCTTGGGTTCTATACATGGACTCTCACCCATTCCACTCTGGCACCATTTCTTTGCTCAGTTTCATAGCCTCCATGAACAAAGCAACTTTGCTCCATCACACCCTCCCACTATGACGTTTTTGCCTTGGATTCAGATGACCAGAGACTGAATCTTCTGTAAAGTGAACCAAATTAAATTTCTTCTCCTTTAAGTTGTATCAGGAATTATGTCTTAGCAGTAAGATTGCTAATTCTATTCAGAGACATAGCTTGTTTAATCTCCAGTTTCCATGTATCTGTAAAATGGGATGGAACTTCTGACATTGTGTCTGTGTCTAAAATTCTGCTTCTGTGATTTTAGAAAAAGTTAAACAGTCTCTTAAAACTTATCATTCAAAATATTACTCAAAAACTCTAAACAAGGTATAATAATTACTTAGGAAATTATTCATTTCAAACTCTCAGAAATGGTAATCTAGTTTGAAATAGCCAAAGTAAATTAAGAAGTCAAGTCTTATAAATCCTATAAAACTTTATATACAAATTTATTTTAAAATTTCCCATTTTTCACATCTAGTAAACCTTACTTTTTGATGTTAACAAATCTTTTTAAGAATCAACCAAGTGAGAAATAATACTGCATCAGAATAAGTCTGTCCCAAGGCTAAACGATTTATTAATTTTCTTTGTAATAAAAAGCAAAACTTCCTTCTATCGCCAAGAAAAACTTTTATTAAGAATGAGATTTGAGATGTGGAGTTATAGCTCCCAATTATACCTGTAAAAATTATTACGATCTTAAAACTCTGGTGGACTGATCCCGTAAGATATTGCCCTAAAGCTTTGACATGGTTACCAAGGCAAGATAAATGTTAGTCATTATCAAGACATTCTGTAGAAAATAAACATATTTTTCACTGTAGTCTACAGTCACTTAAAATATTGTTTAAAATTCTAGTCATCACACTTAACAATGTCAGAGCTAAGAAAGAACCTCTAAAATGAGACAGAAAGGATATCCATTACAATCAGACTAAAATAAATCTGACTCTTCCAAGATAATGATTGAGAACAGAGAAATAAACTTTTGAAGTGGGTAAAATGATTGTTATATTTATGTTCCAATGGCCCCGCCAAGTCTCATGTAATCATTACATGGACCCGGCTGAGTCTAGTTAGTGAATGGTTTTTTGCCTGGCACTGGGACTGGCAGTGAGTGTTGCACCCGCCCAGGGGTGGAGCCGACATACAGTGTAAGGGTGGGAGAAAGGCACGTCTTTCCTCTCTGTTGCCTGCTCCCCTTGCTGTTGCAGCTGCCATGAATGGCTGCCCCACCATGCCACCCTGCTTTGCAGCCAGCTGATTATGGACTGAAACCTCCAAGAACTGTAAGAAATAAACCTTTCCTTCCCTAATTTTGGGGATCAGGTGTTTCGTCTCAGCAGTGAGAAAAAAGTATCCAAGACAATGATGAAATGTCTAAGTGTGAAATGATTCTTGAAATATGGAAGAAATAAAAATGATAATGAATATTTATGGAATACTTGCTGTGTGTCAGGCACTTTTCTAACAACTTTATATGTATATTTTTGTTTCTTCACAAAAATTCTAGGAAGAGGAGTCCATTATTAAAACCATTTTGAAGGCTACAGGACTAAAATACAAACATATTTAAGTAAATTGCTTGGGCTAACAGAGCCAGACTATAACCTAGAGATTCTGTGTCCAGGATCTGTGTGTTTAAATACTGTATTACATTGCATACTATCAAAAGATACAAATGAATGCTATTTTATACATTATTTATCTGTTTATCTATTCACACTATAGGAAATTTGGAGCTGATATTTTGTACAAATAGCTGTGCGGTACTGGGGACATAACAGTGAAATAGAAGAGTAGACAAATAAATGAAAGTTTTCATGATGACTTGATGTATGATATGAAGAAAGCATGGCTTGTTCCTGAAACTAAAATTTCTTAGATCTGTAAAATTAGACCAGAATATATATATGCCAATGAGGAAAAAGCAAAGAGGCAGAAGAATTGATTAAAGAGATGGAATTAATTGTGTCATAAAAAATAATATGAAAGTTTAATAAATGTAGAATTTTATCTTCACTATAGGAGACCAAAGAGGGAAGTTTTAAACAGGAAAGTCATAGTTTTTTATAATTTTGAATAATTATATTTGCTTACAGAAAATTTTGAGGAGCTGATAAGGGAAAGTAAAACAATTAGTAAAGAACATGTGACATTATCCACTGAAAAAAATAATAGGCTGCTAATTAAGCAGAAGAATAAAAATTAAGAGGTGAGTGAATTAAAAATATTTAAGAGATAAATTGACAAGATTTGATGATTAAATAGATTTTATTGCCATAATTTAGACTTCAGAAGGAATACAAATATAAAGAAAAGAATGTGTTTGTCTGCATGTATCATGAGTCAAAAGTGGAAAGGTAAAGAGATGGCTTAAAAACATTACATCTCAGTTATATGATATAAGCATATGTACAAATAGGTCTGGATCTCAGAAGAGATTTTTACCACAGGTAAAGCTTTTGGAACCATCAGCACATGAATGAGCATGGCTGATGTTCCTCAAAAAAGATGCATAGCCAGGTATGGTGGTGCAAGCCAGTAATCCCAGCACTCTGGAGGTTGAGACAGGAGGGTTGCTGTAAGTTCAAAGCCAGCCTGGGCTACATAGTGAGTTCAAGGGTGGTCTGAACCACATAGCAAGACTCTGTCTCAAACACACACACACACATGCACAGGCACACACACACACACGGGGCAGGTATCAAAGATTTTGTCCTTAAAACAGTAGTTCATAATACTCTAGAGATCTGGCAAAATGAAGATCTCTATAATGAGACACTGTGATTTAGTCCACTTGAAGTAGAAAACAGATAACTTCATTGTAATGATACCTTAAGTGATTCTAATGCAAGTAAATCACAAATTACAACATGACAAACACAAAACTGAAGGCTTAAAGTATGCTATAATTTTGATATTGAATGTACCTCAA
The DNA here is from genome assembly GCA_004363535.1 of Dasyprocta punctata. NCBI lineage: Eukaryota > Metazoa > Chordata > Mammalia > Rodentia > Dasyproctidae > Dasyprocta > Dasyprocta punctata. The sequence goes on along the minus strand of RJWM01007980.1, from coordinate 3,366 downwards.
AGATCCATGTATTAAAGATGTGGTCTCCAAGGTAGCACTTTTGGGAGGAGTTGTACACTATTGAGAGGTATTGTGTACCTTTAAGAGGTGGGGCCATGTGAGAGGCCTTTAAGCCTTTGGGGATGTGCCTTGAGGGGAATGTGAGACTCTGGCTGATTCTTCTTTCTCTTTTGTGCTTCCCTGCTGTGAGGAAAGCAGTTTGTTCCACCACAACTCCTCTCTTTCCCCAAATGCCATCTGGAAAGCCCATAAGATGCCCAAAGTCATAAATCTCTAAGATCCTGGATTAGAACCTATAAAACTGTGAGACTATGTAAACTTTTCCTCATCTATAAGTTAATAATCTCAAGTATTTTACTATACACTTGTTAAAGCTAAATAATGCAGCAGGCAGACATAAAGAATCAAGTATAGTGAGTGAGAAATATTTTGCATATTTATATTGTTTTTGCTAGGTTTATTCATAAAAAATCATAGAAGTGTTATTATAAATGATGTACATTTAGAATTCCAGCAATCCCTTAAAAACAAAAAAAATAATTCATATTGATATTATAAAATTAATTCCTGTGTTCATTCTTTGGTGTCACACAATTGAATTCAGAAGTAATCATTGTCAGTGCAAATTTACTGTAGAAAGTCTGAATTTAAATCATAGTTTTCTTACACTGTGACATTACAGTAACAACAAAAAAATCTTCTTGTCTACTGATAAATGTACCTTATACCACTTGAAGATAGCTCTGAAATTTTTCAAACTGAAGTTAAATTTAAACAAAACCACTTGAATGCCTATTAACCAAACAAAATTACATTATTTCTACTTACTTAGCAAAATTATGCAAAAAGAAGTTGTTAAACATATTACTGATTTAACTTAGCTTAGCACCACTTGACAATCTTGGAAAACATGAGAAGCAAGGAACATTAATTGCTGCCTACACAAAGTGGCATATTATTTCTATTGCCCTTGAAGTTCTAAATAGTTCACAGAGAAATACCAAGGGAAAATAGAAGTATGAAATTCACTGTAAGTCTAAATAATTACCTGATTGGATTAAATATTATAACAAATACAGATTTAAAAACTCATAAGAGGTATGCATATAGTGAATAACTTGGCTTTGTTTTAAAATTTTGTTTCAGAAACAGTTCTGTCTTTTGCTATACAAACCTAAAACTGATGAAGTTTAAACATTTCTTGAATTAATCTCTAAGTTGCATCTGTGATTAATAATTCATGATGGGTGCCTTTTTAAAATTTTGAGCAGAAAGTACTGTTTCTGAATTAAGAAAATACACAGATAGTCAAAAAGATAAAACATTGAAACTAATTCTTTGGATTTATCGCATTAGTAATATAATCCTTTTCTTTGAAAATGAACATTTAGAAAAAAAATCTGGTTGGAGAAAAATTATTCAGTAACTAGTGTGTAGTTTACTAATATGCTCCATGTCATTTTTCTTATGCATTTTGTAATTTTAAAGCTCTTGAGTATAAGTTTGCTATTTGAACAAACTAAGATTTTAGTTGACTATGCTGCTTGAATGAAACCAAGGAAGTTAACTGAAGTAGGTGATCATTTAATTTTATTTCACTTAACTTATTACCAAAAAAATAACAACAAAATGAACTAAGGATTGGGAATCTGATTGACAAATCAAAGTGGGAAGAATGAAAAAGAAACTGAGATGATGTTGAGGGACAAAGTCGTGTATTCCCAGAGAAACCTTCATTGTATTCAATGCACAAGTTTAAATTTTTGGATTCTGCAGTTTTCCAGAACTGGGGGACAGATGTAAACATCGCTGTTCAACAAGATAAATAGACATGTAACCTAGAAAACCCTAAAAGGATCCAGGTGTACCTGGAATCAACTGATAGTAGCAATGATAGACTAGGGAAAAAAACATTATGTTCTTAGCAATAAGAAGTAGTTGACATAGTACGCAAATGCATGGGTACCGCCAGACAATAAAATATGCATACAAATGTCTAAGATCATTTATAAAATAGCATACAAGGAGCAAAAATACTTCAACACAGCCCTTTTGTAGAGGTAAATAAATGATGATAAGAGGGGGTAAGAATCTAAATGTTGTTTTAATTTGCATTTCTTTTTTTATTTTTTTTATTTAAGCGAAGAAAAAACAGAAAAAAAGACATAAAACAAAGACAACAATCAAAAGAGACAAACAAACGACTAGAGCAAATACACAACAGTAACATTGCAGGTTTACAAAATCAGATGATAGAAACTTGACAATGCTTGCAACATTGCATATCATTATCTTCAAAATGGTTACGTACATTAACAGATATAGACACGCAAAATTAATCTAATCATATGAACATTAATTTTTCTTTCTCAATAAAGAATAGATTCAACAGTGTGTTCATTTTAGTTATCCTACATATACATATATACAGGTTTATATCTTTTCCTCTTCCCTTTTCTCTTTCCGCCTTTTCCCTTCCCAGTTACTTTTGCACTTCGAGCTGTTTTCTACCCTTACATAGTATTCATTACAGATTTTGGCTCATATATATTTTTCCGTTTCTTACACTAGGGAGACAATATGGTATTTACACATGTGGGTTTGATTTATCTCACTTACGAGTATGGTCTCAGGTCGTGACCATTTACTTACAAAAGTCTCAATGCAATCTTTCTTAATAGCTGAGTAGTACTCCATTGTATCAAAATACCACATCTTTTTTATCCATTCTTGGATTGATGGGCACTTAGGTTGTTTCCAAGATCTGGCTATTACAAATTGGGTTGCTATAAACATAGGTGCACAGATATCACTGTGGTATGATGTTTTCAATTCTTCTGGGAAAATGCCCAGAAGTGGGATAAGTGGGTTGAATGGGATCTCTAATCCTAGCTTCTTGAGGAATCTCCACACCGACTTCCACAGTGGCAGCAACAGTCTACACTCCCACCAACAGTGGAGAAGAGTTCCTTTTTCCACACAGCCCCTCCATTTGTTGTTAGTTGATTTTTTAATCTTGATCATGCTTTCTGGAGTAAGATGGAATCTCAGTGTTGTTTTAATTTGCATTTCCCGAATGACCATTGATGTTGAACATTTTTTCATATATTTATTTGCCATTTGTATTTCTTTCTCTAAGAAGTGTGTATTCATCTCAGATGCCCATATTTGGATTGGGTCCTTGAATTTTAGGGGCCTGATTTCTTTTAATTCTTTATATGTTTTAGATAGAAGTCCTTTGTCTGATGGACAATTGGCTAAGATATTTTCCCAGTTTGTGGGTTTTCTTTTCACTCTGCTGGAGATTTCCTTTGACATGCAAAAACTTTTTAGTAGGATGAGATCCCAGGTGTTGATTCTGGGAAG
>RJWM01007979.1:0-75297 GCA_004363535.1 Dasyprocta punctata | reverse complement strand
TTCAGCGTCAGCGGCAACGAGGAGCAGAAGCTGAGGTTCGCCTTCAGCATCTACGACCTGGACAAAGATGGCTACATTTCCAACGGGGAGCTCTTCCAAGTGCTGAAGATGATGGTGGGAGACAACCTCAAGGACTGGCAGCTGCAGCAGCTGGTGGACAAAACCATCATCATTATGGATAAGGATGGTGATGGGAGACTATCCTTCGAGGAATTCAGTGCTCTGGTTAGAGGCCTGGAGATCCACAAGAAGTTGATACTGACTGTGTGAGCCTTTTTGTAACAGCATCACCCAACAACTTTTGCTTTCTTCTCTTTTATCTCTGCTCAAGGCGACCAGCAACTCTTTACTACCTGGAATTGCTTCTCTTTTCAAAACTTAGGCTTTGTCACCAATGCAGTGTTAGTAATTGGTCTCTCAGTGACTCAGGGGTACCCTCCTAAGTAGGAGAGGAGCAAGAGGAAAGAGGAAAGAAAAGAAATTGCTTAAATGTTTCTCGGTTGTTTGTTTTGATTCAGGGGTCAAAATATATAAAGTCAACAAGAACTTGAAAAGCTCAAGAATAAGAAAATATATCTTTGCTTTTCTTTCTCACGGTGGTGTAGGTGGGAGGCAATTATACACTTTGCATTGGGTGTCAGGGGAACTGTTCTCATTTGCTTGTATTCAGACAGTTTTGACAGATTATTAACTTCCTATTGCAGCAATAGGGACAAATATATGTCTCTTTCCTGAGTATCTTTTAATCACTAGCTGCACAACAAAAGCCCATTTTCCCTGTAACAGGCTGCACCTCCACTCTCCATGCATGATGCACCCACAATTCTGTGAGCATGTTTGAGGAGTGGAAATCCAGTCCGGCTCCGCCTGTCTCGTTGCTTCAGCCTCTATCAGAAACTAGCCTCTGGGCTCGTGTAAAAAAGTGATAAACCTGGACTAAGTGCCCAACCTATTAGTTTTAGTGAGAGGGGATTTTTCAGAGTTGGCTGCCCACTCCAGTGTTAAATGCAGAAAAAGGGTCTTCCAGTCAAATAAGGCAGGGTCTTTCCCAGAAAATATTTACCCGCAACGTTCAGGCCCACCCTAATTGGAGTAAATGGGATGCATACAGAATGGCCTTCCCATAGGTTACATGCAGAAAAGATACAAGCTTCAACAGACTCTCCCCCAGATGCTTGTGGGGGTTTAACTAGCAGTCAATTTGGAACACCCTGCTGAACTGAGTTAGTGTAGTTCTGGGTGTGGAAGACCCACCTGAGGATTAAGCCAAAATGATGTAAAGGGAGAATGAGAGGGGAAGACTACATGCTGCTGATTTTCCTGTAAAAGCTGCAGCTGGTTTTTCCTATACAAACTCTGGCTGTTTTCATCATCAGAGGACCTCACGTCCTCACTGTGTGCACTGGGATAGCTGTTGTTATCTTTGGGGAAACTGTCATCTTAGCCTTTGACTGTCACTTCCTGGCTCCAGTGCACATCCCTCAGCCATCTAGCACAGATCCTTCACCCTGCCAGCACAGACTTTCTAGTTCCCACCACTGGTCTTATGGCCTTTTCAGGGCAGATCCTTGGTACCAAGTGGTATGAGACACTGCCATTGGATCTAGGCCTTTGGCTGGACTCATGCGGGACACTGCCATGTGATCCAGCCCCTCAGCCAGACTCTTCAAGTTTCAAGCACAGACAGATCTCTTGCATTCTTCAGCATTTCACTTTATGGTTGAATATTTTAAAATAATCCTATAAACTATGTGTCCTGTATTGAAGCTATTCCCTTAAATCACAGACTACAACAATGCTGAAGTGATGTTGCATTGTTCTGGGGCTCAGAAATGTAGAGATTGCCAACCATGTCTCCATAGCAGAGGGCCACAATACCTAAGCTTGATTTTGAAAATCAGACCTGGGAACTAGCAGAGAAACTGAGAGCTTTCATATCCTCAGGAGTTTTACGTTTTTGTTTTTGTTTTTTCTTCCCTAATGGAACATTTAGTCTAGATTTCCTCACACCCTAATACTGAATCTGTGTTCTGGAACCTTTTGTTTCTAGATGAGATCAGATGTGTACACAGCTCTCTCTAGCTCACTATGTCATGTTGGTAGTTTGAGAATGGTCATGGTGGGAACAGTATATAATGGAAAATAACAAAAACTTTTAATTGTTTTTGTTTTCTTTGGAGAGTCAGTTTACCAGTGAGTACACCTCCTGCTCCCACCCTCAGCATTACCAGCTCTCTGAAGTCGCTCCCACCGCTGTCAGATCTTAGAACACAAGCTATCCTCACAGGAGCAGGGCCAGGACTGATCCCAGCATCTATCATTCACACCACTTCTCTTTCACACAGAGAACCACTCCCCATATAAAGTACATAAGGATGTCAAAATACCTAGCAACATGTACTCTTTCATACTTAAAAAAAAGAACACTCTGGTGGTTTTTCTCAAGAAAGATCAATTTCTACAAGATTTATTATTGTTATATTTTGAAGAAGCTGGCAACTTGTCTCAACCAGAATAAAAAGAAAAACAGATTCACAAATTTATTCACTGGCAGGCACCCATCTATTAAGGCACCCTGCCATACTTTTAATAGTTTCCTGAGGAACTACAAAAAATGGGAATTCTTCTTCCCTTAATTCCCACAAAGTTCAAAAAAAATACACTAATAATCAGAAAACACTCTGTCCTATATTGATGTGAGTCAGAACTTCATTGCCAGGTAACATGATTGAGAGATACAAAAATATTGGATTTTTGTTAGTTACAAGCGGGTCATCATCATAGTTACAATTAGTTGTAGGGACAACAGCGACTTCTCTGTCTTTCTTAATTGAAGATCCATTTCAGGGTCATTCTGAGGGTTCAAAAAAGATAGAATATGTAATGTGCCTAGGATATAATATGTTGATTCTACTAATTCCCTTCCCCCTGTTGTAGAATTTCCAAGAAACTGAAGAGGCCAGGAGGGATTTTTAGGACTCTGTAAAGGTGCACTGTCCCAGCCACTAGAAATGTTCAAAACCAGGCTGGACCCTGAACTAAGGAGAAGTGTCCTTTTATATAACTTGTGGCATCAAACCAATAGAGATATAGTAGCAAAACAAAGGCAGTTAGTTATCCTAGCAGCTAACCCTACCTTATCCTTGAAAGGAAAACACACCTTGTGCATCTCAGGATGTTAGGATGCTATGAAGCTTGTGTATAACCCCATTCATTAGATTTACAGGTGATGGTACACAGTATTGCCTCTCTAAGAGAAGAGATTCCCATGAGAGAATTGCTTGAAGTGTCTCCCTTATCAGTGAGAAAAGCACAGGACCCCTATGAGAAAGCCTAAATTCACATTCCTGAGGGAGGGGTTGCCCAAAGAGTTGCTTGCCTGAGCTGGGAACATTTTACAGAGGGAAACAAAGGCTCTCTCCAAGTTCTGCTTTCCATCTGCCTCTCCTTCTACAAGATCAATAAGCAAAGAAAACATGACATAGGAGCTGCTTGTCCCTCATCAAGAAACTTACTTCTTTGAACCTCTGTTTGAAAATTTAGACAATTTAATCACATTTAAAAAACTATCAGATAATTTGAAACAGGTAAACACAGGAAACAAAAATAGCAATATAATAAGGTAGAAACAGTATTTGGCTACACCCATTCTAAAATTACCTGGACATTTGTATAATCTAGACTAACAAGAAAACAACCAGGAACAATGTCAATGTTCTTGCCAATGAGGCTTCTGGACTTGAGAACTCAAGGAACTAGACCAACTTGTTTTACTTTGTAAATTTTACATGAGGAAATTGAGCTGCCTTATGTTAGGAAATGTGGATTGGAATATAAGGAGGGTTAATTCCATAAGACTTGATTGATAATATCTAAGGCAAACAAAATGAGTGAAATATTTTAATCACATTTCTTGATAGAGACTTGAGAACTAGTCATTTATCCAGTCAGGTATTTCAAGAGTCCACATCTTTGCAAAATACAAAAAAGGGTTTGGGCAGGAAGAAAATACAGGATTTGGGCCTTTACATTTTACTGGAAGCACTGATGATCTGAGCAGAAGCCACACATTCGATAGAACAGTTGTCTTCTTTTGTCTGAATCTAGTCGGTTCCTAGAAATGTTGGTCAGTAAGTTTCCATTATTTTAAATGGGAAAAACAACAAATTATTCCTACTTCATCCAAGAAATTCAACCTCAGTTTCCCTAAATAGCACTAAAACACCTTTAGACACTTACACATAGGTAATGCCCAACGCAGGATGCATGTGTTGTTCTATGTAACAATTCGCCAAGAATTTCTGCAGAATTTTAAGAATTTAAAATACCAGTGTCCTAGTGCTTACTTAGCAGGTATATTTGGGTACAGCAAGGGGAGTATGATACCAGATGCAAACTATGCTTTCCCTCCACAGTACAGTGAATACTTACTAATGTAGTTTAACTAAAATGAAGTGTTAAACATAACAATTACAAAAACCGTTGAGAAAAATAAACAAGAGAATTTTTTGAATGGTTGCTTACTAATTAAAGAAATGCCTAAGTGAAATGAGATGGGCTGGAGAAGTTTGAAGGACTAAATGAACTATAACTGCTTGAGATTTGCCTGTGGCTAAATCTTGGGACAATCTCTTTGACACTGGAGTCACTTGGAAATGTGTGACTGTGAGCCATCAAATGAAACTGCAGATAAATGGGGTGAAAAAAAAAAACCTTAAAATTTGTGTTTCTTTGCACTCTTTTTGCTTTCATTTGAATAGCTCTCAACAGAATGAGGGGTTGTGATTGCATTTTCCAATGTGATTTTACTCATATCACTTGCAACTGTAATTATCATTTTGTCTACATCACCTAAACTTATTATATATATTTGACATTGAATATTTATTTCTCTTCTTCCTCTGACCAACAAGTGTCAAGTTGAGCAAGTCCCACTTCATTAGAAAAAAATGTTCACTTGATAATGTAGAGTAGATGCACATATCTAATGCAGAACATATTTAAAGAACGTGGTCCTAGGGGAAGAGGGGCTGAATCACAACAGCAGCTGCACATCTTATCACTCAAACTCAGACACAACTTAAATATTTTGTTTGGTGCTCACAGGCAGATTATAGTGGACTTTCAATTCAGATGCTAAGTTGGTGAACAAAAATTTTTTGCAAGTTGTTACAAGGAATAGACAGTGGGAATTCAGATGGCAAAGGACACCTGCAAACGGTGTTCACTAGTACGGGCCTAGGTATCACACACCCCTGGATCCACAGCCTGGCTCCCCCATGCATGAGCTTGTATGACCTTGGATAATATAGTTAACCTCTGTGCACCTCCATTTCCTCAAATGTGAAATGGAGGTAGTAATACTTAATTAACAGGGTTATTATATCACGTAAAGATGCATTATGGTGTCTGGCACACATATAAAAATAGCTAATTAAAAAAAATTCTTCTATCAGTGCGTGGGTAGAAACCACAGAAGTTTAAAAGGGAAAAAATAAATAATATAAATGGAATACAGCATATGTATTACTGATGCAATTTGAGGAACACAAGAGAATAGAGGGAAAAGCCTTTTGTTTAAAGGCAAGATGCCTCACTGTAAGTTACATTTTTTTTTCATCTTGGCACTATCTTACAAAAAAGCAGTATCCACTGACTTAGAATTTTACTGAATATTTGATGATGTTAGTAAAAAATGAATGGTTTGTCTTTTATCCACAGCAATATATAGCTCATTAAATCCTTCTAATAGCCACAACCTGTTCACATTATAATAGGTACAGGCCAATGGCTATTTTTAGATACATTTGTATGTACATTCTAGAGCTCAAATTTGTATAGTTGGTTACCACATATACAGAGATATTGCAGGTAAAGTCCTATTGCCAGTGTAGCCCTCAGTGCCCAGTGCATCCAGATCATCTCCTAGATCAGTGTCCTTGTTTCCTAGGATTGACCTTCTGCCTGTAATGTGAGGTCATCTGCCTGATTTTCCTGCCTTGTGTCTGTCTCCTGGAATTCTGAGCTCCTGCTCAGCAACTGTCTTTCCTTCCCTGGAGATCCTAATGCTGATATTTGATTCATAGCTACTGCCCGAAGTCCTGACACTGAGAAAAAAAAAATCAGTGAGCTGGACTCCACCAAATCCTGAACTCTCTGAGCTTTACCTCTGAGACCCGAACTCCAGATAAGCCTCCTACTATAGACCTAGTGCCTGAACCACACTTCACTAGCTCTTTCTCCAGGATTACAGTGCATAGAAGTGGGGAGAATAAAATAAGGAAAATTCCTTAAAGAGAATGAGAGCTCCTCATATCAGAAAAGGAAGTAGAATAGAGTGTGGGCTCTGGAGACAGATTGCAGGGGTTTGGTCCTAGCTCGCTGTGACCTTACAAATGTTATTGCACTTCTTTGTGGCTAATTCTTTACCTCTAAAGCAGAGATAGTAACAATCCCTATCCTATAGGTTATTGTGAACATTAGGCAAGTTTCTATATGCTCAGAATTGTGCCTTATGTATATTAAGTGCTAAATAATTATTAGTAATAATGATGACAAAAAAACCTCCAGCAAACAAATACCACACAGGTTCCGTACCATGACACCCAAGGGTTTACACAGTACTTTTTTTTAACTATCAGATGGGGTGGGGGTTGTGACTATCTCATTGTAAAACTTTTATCTGGTGGAAAGATGGCAACCAATAAACATTAAGTTGCTTTCTATGGCTGCCTAAGTTTGTGGGCTGGCTTAGTTAACTATACCTCCTCATTTGAGTCTATATCCTCATCTGTAAAATGAAGGTATTGAATTAGATGATCTCTATGTTCTCTGCTATCACAATTACTAAAATTACTATCTTTCTGCCTGAAAATCTAATCATTAAATCTACTCATTTTCAGCCCTGAGAGGGCTTTTTCCTTTATAGCTTTTCAGTGTTTTAACATATTAAATTTTATTTAAATATATTACTGTTTTAATATATTAAATTTTATATATTAATGTTTTAATACATTCAGTATCTCTTTCCTTCGCTCTCTCACGCTCACTCTCGATCTCCCCATATGGTTGTCCAGACTCCAGGGACTTTTTTTTGCACAGTGAGATTAATACATGCCTAGCACTCCAGGAACTGGGCTGTGCAGCATCCCTCAGTCCACCACTGGCTGATTTCCTTTCACAGTGAGGAACAGTGCAGTTCATGGAGCATATGGCAAGGAATTGTCTCACAGTTTTCCTTGGGTCTGGAAAAAGGAATCTTAGCCTAAAAATCAAAAAGAGTAAATAAGCATTGGCCACTTGGATCACCACATTCATGGCCTTTCTTGTTTTGCCGCAGACTTTGCAAATGGGCATCAAACATTTCTCCGGACTCTTTGTGCTGCTGTGCATTGGATTTGGGCTGTCCATTCTGACAACCATTGGTGAGCACATAGTGTACAGATTGCTGCTACCACGAATCAAAAACAAATCCAAGCTGCAATACTGGCTGCACACTAGTCAGGTGAGTGCTTCAAGTCCCTTGTGCCAACATTCTCATACTTCAGAATTCCAAATGAAGAAATGATCTAGACTGACAAATGGCACATTATCAGACTTCTCTTAGTACATTATCAAGGGAGTGAGGGTAATGTAGCTACTCTTGGTTAGAAGACAGATTTCCCTCTATCCCATGAATTCGCCTTCCTCTTATGTTATCCCAATGTACCTTCTGCTCTCAAAAACCTTCTCTGATGCTCATAATAGACACAATAGAACTGTTTTTAATCAGATTTCACTTAATATTGACAACCTGAAGAGATGCTAAGAAAAATGTTTCCCACAGATTCTTTTCTTGTTAAAATTAAAACCCAATAAATGAGTTTGAAGTTCACAGATAAGAGTCTGAAGTTCCTGTTCCCCTTTAGGTGACTCCAGTTGCTCCTGTTCTCTTTTTCTCTGGCTCTGAAGTTTGAGGCCCCTTAGTATCAAGGACAAGCCACGCAGGACCTCCATTCTTCCACGTAGACAACACCACATGCATGGATTTATAGGAAAAAGCAAAACTGTTGAACATGCAGGCACACTAGTTTGCACATTTCTCCCTGTAGGAAATTGGCATGGAGAGCCAATGGGCCTGAAGTATCTTATGATGGAGGGTCTCTAGCAAAGAAAGTGATTTCGCCTCACCACAGTGAGGTGGATGCACTGACCCAGGCTTGCCATGGAGGGATCCCACCTACCTCCCAGTAGGCTCTGGGTCACCTCTCAGCAGTAAGGCTGCCAGTTGTGCCCCTTTTCCCCATTTATCCTCTTACTGACCTCCTTACTTTGTTAATGCAGTACCTTTTTTTTACCCTAGATATGTTACTCTCATTGGTTTAGTTATAACTAAATTCTATTCTTCCTATTTTCATCTCCTGGGAAAACTCTGCAGACAAAAAAATGTTCTCTGTTCTATGATATGATGATTAATTCCCAGGAGTTCTGCTTCCCTTCTTTGTCTTGGTTACCAAGAAATTCACACTTAAGATTTTGACTCTGCACTAGCAATTGTATAAGGACTCTTGCTACGCATGAGTTATGATAGTGCTTCTTCCTATCACATTTCTAAGCTTTTACCAGATCACTGCGTTTCCTCCAGGTAGAAAAACAACTTACAATTGTTACAGAGATTAGGGGCTGAATGTGGATTCATTATCAGGCAACCCCGAAATTTGGTTAAAGAGGTCAAGGTTTGCAGCAACTAGATACTCCATTAAATCGCAAATGGTACTTTGTCCCCTGACTCATGTACTTCTAATGATCTCTACCTTGAATCTGTTTTCCACCAGAGATTTCATAGAGCATTAAACACATCATATGTAGAAGAAAAGCACCAGCGCTTCAAGACCAAACATGTGGAAAAGAGGTAAGAAAAGGTCAATGCCAGCTGTCTTTGTATTTGCTAAAATAAAAGTTTAGGGATATAGCTGAAATCTATGCTCAAAAAAGAAGTTATGTCTAAATAGTGATTCAGATCAAATCTGGACAATCTGTTAACAAAAATCAATATACATACATGTAGTTTCAGAAAGAACAAAATAAAATATAAACATATATAGGCATATGTGTGGACACTAAAATGCAACAAAGGCAAAATAATCTCATGGCTACAAGTGCAAGTGTGGACTGTGCAGTGGAGCATCATATATTCAATCCCTCCAACACCCATAATATGCGCAGTCTTGGGGAAGTTATTTAAACTTACTATGCTTCAAGTTTTTCATATGGGAAACTGAGATAAAAACAGTACCCACAGTCAGGCATGGTGGCACATGTCTGCAGTTCCAGCATTTTGGGAGGTTGAAGCAAGAAGATCACAAGTTCAAACCCAGCCTGGGTAACTTAAAAATGTATCAAAACCTTGCCTCAAAATAAAAAATAAAAAGAGCTGGGGATATAACCCAGTCCAAAGACCCTGGGTTCCATCCTCAGTACACAAAAAAGGGGGATCCACTTGTTGTATGAATTAAATGAAATAACACACGTAGAAGTCCTGAAAAGTCTTAAAAATATTAGCTATTGTTATATACAAAATAATAATTAATGAGTATTTCAGGCAATTAATTTTATGGAATATTGTCTTTTTATGCAGGTTTCTAATCCCCACCCCTTTCCAGCACTCCTAGAAGTATTTGAAATATGTGATAAACATGTCCTGTTCAATCTATTCCTGACACTCTTCAAAACTCCTATAAAAGAACATTTCATTAATTGGAAATAACATCCATTAAATACATCAGTGACATTTGAAAAGTCAAATTTTATACCTTCACCATAGCTGTGGATGGTGGCTGCATTATTCATAGTGACTGAAGATGACAAAAGCATTCTGATCTGGCTCCTAGCGGCCTCTGTTGCCTGCTGCCCAAGGCAGCCCTCCTGGTCCTCTCATATGCCCAGAGGCCTCAGAGGAGGGTATCAGCTATAGCAACTCAGCCATCTGTGGCACAGCCTCAGCTCAAAGCTTGGCTTTCTGAGTAGGTTTGAAATCTGACACTCATACTTCTTATTCCTAACAGAATAAAAAGGGGGCAGACATGACTTTTTTCTTCTTTGCTTACATCTCCTCTAGGGGTGCTGTGGTCCTCTCTCTCCAGGTTACACAGAGCTTGTCAGAATCACTTCCATTGTATCTTAAAACATCTCTTCTAGTCAAAAGGCACTCCCTGCCTCCTCTCAGTCTGTGGCATCTTGATATCACTCTGCTAATCAGCTAGTGACAAGTGTAGATTAATCAGGTCACAGCTGTTCTGTCTCATGTTACATAGATTTGGCTATATTTTTAACATAAACTTGAACCAGAGGAACACAAGAAGACACTGCAGCAAAGATATCATCTTACAATGACGAAGTACTTGTTTTCTAACAATAGAAATGGGAAGCCCAATGATCCTATTTCAAATGTCGTATGATTCTTACATCTATCTCTCATCAATTTGGAGCCAAAGCTGGCGATATAGCTCAGTGGCACAAGCACATGCCTGGCAAGCACAGGGTCATGAGTTCAATTCAGGGTACCAATAAATAAGAGCCAAATGTGTCTGCTCACTCACCTTTCAACCTAGAGAAATGGGACTGCAGTAGCTCTCAAGGAAACACAAACAGTGAAAGCAAATCATGTTATCCACCCAATTTTCTTCTGTTATGAGAGGTATTAGTATATTAAACCTATAATTCCTGTGCCCACCTCCCTATAATCCAACACCTACAACCTTTCAAACATACTTGGGGAGGCCTCATAGCTGTCAGATTTCCTTTAAAAGCTCCAGTGAAGCACTGAACCTCAATGTTCCATAATTGCTTTGTAGACGCCAATTTTTTAGTGTGAAATCTTGGTCACTAATTGGTCGTGTTACACTCTTAAAACTAAAGGATGCTTGAAATAAAACACAACCTAAACATTACTGAAGCCAAGAGTAACACACTCATTCCACCCAGTTAGACCCTAACATTCACTATCTGTCACTTTGAGCAACACATCAATCATTAGAGCATGGTGATGCTAACAACTACAGCTTGTCATGAAAGAATCCAACTTTTGCTTATTCGTCTATATTATATTCCCAGGTAGATATCCAAAGCTCTAGAGAATACCAGACTGGCTATCTCAGCTTACCTGATCACTGAGGTTGCCTGGACAGTCCAAGTAAATGGGTAGATTCTCTACTCTCAGGTTTTCCCCACTATCAATCATCATTCTATGGTACCAGTTATGTCTGCTGGCTTTAAAATGCTCTCTCCCTTTTCTTGGAAGAATACCTAGGCAAACAAATGCTCATGCCTGCTACAAACTGACATCCTCCCCTATGCTCCATATTTACTGAATGAATGAAAGAATACATAAATTAGTTATTAGCAATGACAGGGAACGCTTGGAGAAATTTTGGCTATACATAAAGGCAGACTTTTCCTTTCTTGAATGCAGAGAAAAAGTGGATGTTGGGAGATATATATATATATATATATATATATATATATATATATATATAATTTATTCAATGTGAAAAATTAAAGAGAACTGTAAGGCATAAAGTAGCATAAGACTTGATAAGATCTTTGACTTCAGTTGAGAGTTCATGGCTTCTATTGTCCCCATGACACTCTAGCAGGCAGTCTGTCCATGGCTTGGTGACTTCCTCTCTAAATCCATATCCAGTTTCATATCGTCTCTGCAAAAAGTGTTCAACAGGTAAAGAACAGCACTCTGAGAGCTGTAGAATAGAATGTGAATCTGAACTGACTCTGTTTCCTAGGACCAACATGGGACCCCACCAGCTCATGGTATGGAATACTTCCAATTTGAGTCATGACAACCCACGAAAACACTTTTTCAGTGACGAGGGAGAACCAAACCAGCTGGGCATCCAGACCCACCAAGATATCCCTCTCCCCGCAAGGAGAAGAGAGCTCCCTGCCATGGTGACCACCAATGGGAAAGCGGACTCCCTCAACCTAGCTCGGAACTCAGTGATGCAGGAACTCTCAGAGCTTGAGAAGCAGATTCAAGTGATCCGCCAGGAGCTGCAGTTGGCTGTGAGCAGGAAAACGGAGCTGGAGGAATATCAAAGGACAAATCGGACTTGTGAGTCCTAACAATAACACTGCTTCCTGTTGTTCTCAGCTTCTGGCATTGCTGAGCCCTTGAGACACTTTATAATGCTCTTTTGTAATGACTGACAAAGGTGTGGGGAAGCCGAGGTCTGGGTCTTTAAGTCTGCTCCCCCAGCCTCCCATGCAGCAGCAGCTCTTCCCAAGCTCACCCCACCTAGGTCTCCAGGGTAGGAATCTTTTTCATAGCAGGAGTCTGAAGTTGGTCAAAGGTAAACTTCATGTAAGGTATCTATGAACAACAAATTGCAGCTCCTGTTAATTTTTTCACCAGGTGCCACAGTAATATTTCTGGTTTTTAGCCCTTTCTCTGCACTATTAACAACAAAAGATAAAACTGTTACTCACATTTTTGTCTTACTAAATTCCTGGTCCTAATCTTAATACAGAATAGGATTATCCTTGGTTATGACCACAACTCCCAATATAGATTTGTTCTACATTCTGAGTGGAAAGCAGGATAACAACTAGAGAATCTTGGGGGAGTGAGGATACTTATAATTAAGTGAACTCAAAATCACTGCAGGCACGGATTGATTGGATCAGGCAAGAGGAACGTTCTTGAAAAAACTGGGCCCATCCTAACAGTAGGAACACGTTTACACGCCACTATGAAAGGGGATAAGGAAGTGATGAGTGGGAGCAGAGGACAGGCAGAGAGACATTAATAAATGCACCTCACAATTTTAGAACAACATTTTTGGGCCAGAAAGGCAATTTGGCTAAGGAATGAGTGAGCCTACACTTCTAATCTAGCTAAGCATCTCCAGGATAGCATGTGCCTTTTATAAAGAAAACAAAAAGAGAAAAGCAAAGTGAAGTTGTGACCATAGAATGAAGCTGGAACATTCCTGCTTATTTCCTATAACTGAGTAGGTGAGCTGGCAGTATGGATTAAGTATTCTGCATGCCACATACTAGGCCATCTTCAGATCGACAGTCATCTATTAGCCATAGGATCTCAAAATTCAAAAGTGAATTGAGTCTATAAACATCAAGAGTTTCAACATTCAGGAGTCTGCCCTGTGCTTTTCATATCTGTACAGTAATCAGCAACTCAATCTCCCATCCTCACATCCACTCATTTCTGAGGAGCTATGTACAGGTTTCGGCTCCTCTCATCCTCCAGGCCCAACCTAATGCCCACAACCCAGCTTTTGTCTAGGAACCCCTTTCCCACAGTACAACTGCTTAGGAATGCAGAAAGAAAAGGAATATTGGGAACTCCAGAACGTCAGTTCCCAAAGATTAGCATATTTAAGAGTAATCTAAGGGACTCTCAGAGTGCTGACTGAAAGGACCCTTCCACAGAGATTAGAGGAGCACAAAAATCTGGTGGAAGGCCAGGAAACCTAGTGCTAACCAACACACCTGTGACACACACAGGGCATCCTAAAATTACTCCAGGAGAAACGTTGCTCTGGAAGTTTGGTTGCCCCCAAGCATAGGAAGTAGGAAGAAGAAACTTAGGGGGAGGGGTAACATCCTGGAGACAGGAGGAAACTAAACTTTAGCACACATCTGCTGATTCACTTTCTAAATATCCACAAGGGCCCCAAGACACCATTTAGGACTACATTTCCTTGTTTATTAATTACTGCTTTATCCTCTCAATACTCATTTCTACTCAATCATTTTGAAAAAATCTACAGTGAGTTCACAGCACTGAGCCAACCAACATGCAGATCATTAGATAGGTGTCCCAAACACAAAGTTTCTTTCCTCACTTCTGAATACAGTGTCTGCGTCTCTACCCAGAGGTGCCCAGGGAAAGATATCACATTAGCCATTAGTTAACTGGCTGGGAAAACTCCGGAGTGAAGGTAAGCTTAGATACTGGTAAGGGATTAAGCTTCATCAACCTCCCAGATCAAGCAGTTCACAATGAGGGTAAACAGCTGAGCCCTAAAAAACGAAAAAAGGACAGTTCACTTTGAAAAACCCTGTCCTCCCATGTTCTCACCCCAGGCCCCAAAGTAGATGTGCAGCTGCCTGTGGAAGATTAACCCCGACACCACCTGTGTGCGACCTGAGACTCTGCCACCATGCACTGAGCACCCCGGATGCCTGCGCAGCACAGGAGGCTGACGTACAGCTGTACCTCAGTTCACATCACAGCCATGCTCCTGTTGTACGTGGACATTTTTGTAACTCAATTCATATTCTGACTGTACTTGAGAAGCTGGCTATCTAAGGGAACCCAGAGGTGAAATTTTTTGTAAAGTATAGACCTTTTTTGTAATGCAATTAATTATCCCTTAATGTACCTGTTTTGTAAGTTTGGATTTTTGTATATCGGGTTTACCTTAAGCTTCTCTACAGAGGCATTCTGAGCAGTGGTAAACAGATGCCAGACTGCCCTGCCTATATCCACAGAGCTGAAGACCAGTGCATGCTCCTTGAGTATCTTCTGAGGAACTACCCAGCCAAAACAGTGGCCAAGACGCAGCAAGAAGCAGCAGGGGCTGAAGGCAGGCTTACTGCTGCCAACATTGTTTGAAATACTTCCATGTCCTGGATAAAGAAAAACCGTAATTGCTTGTGGTGAAATGAAGCAGTCTTCATGTTAAGTAACAATGGCTTTTTCAATGGTAGTAATTGAACAGTATTTTGCAATTTGTGAAACAGTGTGTTGTGTTTTGTAAAAAGATTTCATGAAAGGGTGGATCCTTGAAAACCTCTTTTCTGTTTTGCTCCACCTCAGTTCTCTCAACTCCCCTCTTCGGGTTCAAAAAAGAAAAAAGAAAATTAAAAAAACAAGGAAAAGAAAAAAAAAATCAGAACGCTTCATGTGGAGGGTTATTTTTGTCCATTAGAAAGCTCTAAGGATGCTCTTGCCTCACCTGGTGGGCTCCCATTTCATGAAATCAGGAAGGTCTCCATTCCCTTTTATACTCTGGTACTGGGAAACCTGGAATATGACAAACTATGTCCCCCACCACAGGAAGACTGAACATACAGGGCTACTCAGTTTGTGGAAATAAGGGTCCCAAAGTACATAGGCCATAGACAAAAAAGAAAAGAGATTCCTCCAACAAATAAAAACAAGTTTGAAGAAAGACTGGGATGGCCAAGTGTGGCAGCCACAGGGACCCAGTCGGCTAGGTTTTTAATGTGCCTGGAGGTGCCTCCATTATTCATGAATCTTGTTGCACAAACTTTTTAAGGGAGCTGCTGCTCCCCATTCAGCCCAGCCAAAGGAGTGGAAAGTGGAGGAAGAACCAAGCAGAACAGAATCATATCATTAGGGTAACAGACTTCTCAGTGCTGGGTCCATTAGAGCTGTGGAGCAAGTTACGCACTTCCTTGGTATAGAGAATAAAGGGAAAGAAACCACTTACTTTGGACCCTCTTTTTCTCCCAATTCATATTTTGACAAGCCAGTCAGAAAATCTAGTCTTCAGATAAAAATGCTTTCTAGTTCATACCACTTCACCACCTACAGTTTAGTTATTCTTTTCCTCACTCACCTAAACCATCCATCCAATCCTGGATTCCCTCACACTTTTTTTGTCAGGAATCATTTTATGAAAATAATGTATTTATTAGTATTTTCATAAGGTCTGTGAAGCGTATTTGCATTGTGTCTTCATTTCAGTGTGTTTGCAAGCACTCCGCTCCAAGAACTGAAATGCTGTCTTGTGAGCATGAAGTAAATGAGCTGCTTTTCTCTAGCCACTCTTCTTGTACAACCACGTGGATGGACTAAATGTCCTCAGGTCTTTTCCATCTTCGGTTTCTATGACTGTGGAATAAATGTTCAGACAGAAACTTCACCTCTGGATGTACTGCTGGCATTCTTTGGGGATTCAAATCCTGACACAATATCGGCTCCTTTGTACAGGAGACCTACTAATGCTATCATCTGTCTGTTTCCTATAATCTAAAGTAGCATAAGATACTCTCAGAAAATTTAAAGCCCAAGTTTCATGAAACAGAACTGAAGTAGATTCATCTGAAAAATATTCTAGGAAAAAAAAAAAAACCACAAAATTCAAAGACCTCTAAAAACTCTTCTCTGATGTCCTGAGTAATTCAACAAATGCTTGTTAAACAGCTGTCATTTACATGCCAAGTACTAGACAAACAATAGCGAACAAGGAAGGTAGTCTTCTTGAGACCTTCTCACAATCTGATCTCTTCACAACCCCTCAGACAATAACAGGCAACATTTATTGGGCACTCACTATAAATCATGATCTCATTTAAGAATTACAACCAGCCTTATCAGACAGGTGAGTCAGATGTACTCTAGAGGAGGCAGCAAATGAGACCTCTAGTTTAGAAATTACCTAACCTGCCTGAAGTCACACAGCTAGTAACAGTAACAGTAAGAGATTTGTAAGCAGAAAGTGTGACTACACAATATTGTTACAATTCCGATCACTGTCTTCCTCTTGCTCTAACACTATTAGAATTCCTCTCTTACTGTCCACCCCCTTGCCTCAGCCTGGTCCCCAATTCTACATAACAGAGATAAGCTGATATAACTGTACTTGCATTAATCCACTTATTTTCACCATAGCCCCATAAGTCTCACAAAAAATAATGTTCAACATCAATTCTGCTTTCTAGTCCAACCAGGAAGTGGTATACAGTTGCAAATCACTCAGAAGTCCTGCAGTTTCAGGAGTGTGGGCAGTTTCTGACAATCCAGGCAGTTTTGGCTGCTGGCATATTTACCATATGAATCTGCTAGCCTGATGTATTCTTCACATGTATTCTTTTGAAAAGTCAAATCTCATAAAAATACAAACCTGTCAACTTACCCAAGGCTGCATTATTCAACTGTTTTTGGACGCCTGCTGTAAGCCACACAATGCAGTAGCTGCTCCAGATAGAAAAACAAAAGCAGATCCTGACCTCATGGCCCCATGCAACGCAGTCTAAGAGGGACACACACTGGTAACACAATGCAGTCACACATCAATTACTGTGGGGACAAAGATTTGTGTGTGTGCATGTGTGCACATGTGTGTATACACACATTGTACAAATAGGGTGGCGGGGAATAGGCATCTTAACTAAAAGGAACAATGTGTACAAAGTTTCACAGTACAGAAACCATGGCGATCAGAGAACTGGGGAACCTCAAATAGTTCAAAATGACAGAAACAGGCACAAAGTGGATGACAAGCTTAAGGAATGGAAAGAGAAAACAAGACAAGACCACTCTACTAAATTCAATTTGTATCCAGAAGACTATGGGAACTTTATGTTCAAGAATTTTAAGTTAACAGAAACCAAAGTTAACTTTTTGATGTTTTGGAATGAGTTGGCCATGACATCATTTAACCTGAAATGGCAGACTAGATGTAAACAGGCACAGATAAAAACATGTGACCTAGATTTCGGGAAGGACATAAGACTTATATTTTCCTAGGAAGAGGAAAAAAACATAAGAAAGAAAATTACCTCCCAATTTTAACATGAGTTTTTTTTACAAAGCATTTAATAAACGCCAGGCATTATACTGAATATATCTTACATACTGATTTATTTCATCCCCAGTGCAATCTCATAACATAGCCATTATTTTACAGATAGAGAAACTGAAGCACAGGTGTATTACTGGAACTCTCAATAGACATGGAAACAAAAAACCAGTACTTAGCCCAAGGTCTGCCAACTTACATCTGAATTATCAGGAAAAATGCTAGGTTTCTGTAAGTCTTCACAGAGACTTCAGAATTAATCAGAAAATATATTCACTTCTTATCTTCCTGATGACAAACACTACTGGGACAAGTCTCCACTTACTCTGTGCCTCCACTGAGTGACCCTGGAGCCTATTTCCTCGTCTTTAAGGTAAGGATGTGATGTGAGTGGTCTGAGGTCCCTTTCAGCTCTCACATCCTACCTTTCAAATCATTCCACTCTATAGTCAGCACCTTGAAGTCCTTCAAGCAAATCATTATTGTGAACACACTATTGTTCAAATTCTGTTCACAACTTCTCTCAGAAAACCCACAATAAGAGCTGGGGATGTGGGGATGTAGCTTCAATGGTACAGCACTTACTCAACATGTGAAATGCCCCAGGTTTAATCCCCGGGACTCAAAGGGAGAATAAATAAATAAATAAATAACCTACAATAAGAGGCTGTTACAGGCTACCTCTACAGAGATGAGTTTCAAATTCCTAATTCCTTTTGCTACAACCATAAAAAAATTTAAAATACAGGCTGGAGATTTAGCTCAGTGGCGTAAGTGCCTGCCTGCCAGGTGAAAGGTTGTGAGTTCAATCCTAGTACAAAAAAAAAAAAAAAAATTAAAATACAGTCACAAATATTAGGATAACCCAAATTTGAAAAAACTACTTCTATATATGAGAGACAATTGCTTCCACTTACAGAATAAAAAACAAATGAGTAATAAGGTTTGAATTCACAAATTGATCCAAAAAAAGCAGAGACTGAAGATCTGGCAGAATGAGGCTGAATTAACTCAAACCATGGAAATACTGAGTACCATTTGTCTTTGCTAGATAATGGGAATTAGATTTTTAAAACATTATTTTAGAAGTCAATTTTGTAACTGTTACGTATGCTATCAATAAGATCTTACTTGCTAAGGTTAGGAAGAGACCAAACATGAGCAGAAATCCCCAAAAGATAAAGTTCAATTTTTCCTTGTGAAGAGCAAATCAAGTGTTTCCAAACTTAAAAATCTAGGAATTTTCAAGAATTTCTATACCAGGCAGTTCTCATGGTGTTATTCCAACATACACACAACCCACCAATATTTTGCTTCCTCAGCAGAGCTGTCTTAAGTTGGCTCTGTAAGTCAGCCAGGAAAACTTTTTCAACAGTAACTAGCCAAAACTTGAGTTTATCAATCAACTTGAGTTTACCCCCTACCTAATCAAAAAAAAAAAAAAAAAAAAAAAAAAAACAAACCTTAAGAAGCAAATTTAAAAGCATGTCACACCAGCAAATGACACTGAGAATAGATATTAGCATGTAGTGTCCTGCAGGAACAAGGATCACCATCCCAGTAGGTCTAGAGGACAGATAATCATTTCTTTATTGTCACAATATCAAATCACACTCATCACTCCAGTGGCATGCACATCATTCTATAAAGACAGAACTATGGTCCTTGAAAAACAACGACACCAGCAGATCTGGACAGAGAATAAAACAAGGAATCCAGCGAAAATTTGTGAAGAATAGCTAGCAGGAACAGTCTAATACCTTTTAAAAAAATCCTTACAGTAAATAAGAGCCAAGCCACATAGGTAAGATGCATGCTTTCGAGTAAACTTGTTTTTCACCAAATTACGGAGAAATTTCCAGGAAAACAACAAAAGAAAAAACTTGAAAGAGACATACCTTACAAGATAGGAAATGTTTAACAAGCCTCTAGTACTTCTATAATAATCATTGAAATTGACATTTATAGATATGACTTTAAAGAAACTCCTTTACAGTTCAAATGGATCTATAGTTGTGGTTTCTATTCTTCGGGAGATCATGACTTTCCGAATTTCTTTAAAAATTTGAAACAGCTAAAACTTATACATATCCAACTCAAATGAAACCTGGTGTACAATTCAGTGATACATAATAGCCCATTGGCTGACTATTTCTATAGTCAGAGAAACTAGATGGCCAAAAAAACAGGTCCTTTTTTGGTTATTATTTGAAATGACTTTGACTGCTCACTCTCTGTCACTTGGACCTCAACTTCCCAACTACAGCAGTTTCCCCAAAACCCAGCTTCTCACAGGATTAGTGTTTTCCTCCACATCATTCCACAAGCCCCATGGTCCCGATACAAGTTGCTGCTTTCTCAGCCAATTGTCATAAACAGTTAATGTCTAAACCCAAATCACCTGCTGCCCAAGCAGTCACTGTCCTTCAATCAACAAAGTTATACTCAACTTATCCCTATAAAAAAATAAATAAATAAACCAAGAAGCAAGGAAAGTGTACCATTACTGAAAAGAATGCACCATGTGTCCAGAGCAGGGGACTTCATCCTATCAGGGGTAGCGGTGTGTGTGTGTATGTGTGTTCCACTTAAGACTCATTTCTTAACCCACATCATATGACTTTAAGAAATTCATCACAAGTCTTAATAATTACAGCTGGTAATTACAAAATGACATCTTCTAGGACAGGTGGGGGATGAAGAGGGTTCCACTTTCTACTATCCTATACTAGAAAGAAAATTTCTGGTTCACTGGTTATTATAAAACTAACAATTCAAGAACCTTCAACCTTAAAGTGCCAGGCAACGACACACTCCCTAAAAAACAAACCACTGACTCTTATCCACCATGGTTAACTATGGAAAACAATTTAGTAGTCAAAAAAACCATCATCTTTTAGACATTATCTCTCCTCAGAACCGACTCATTCAAAGAGCTGGGAGAAACTACTTCACTTAAGTAAAGAACTAAATACTTCAAACACAGCTGCCCATCTTAGTCCAAGATGATTACTTCTATTCAAGAGAAGTCATTTCTAAAATAGAAAGTATAAAATTAACTAGTAATAACAAAGAAAAATGTTTAAAAGAAAAATCACAAACACAAAAGAAAACTGAATCCTGCTTTAATTGAAGCTTGTGGAGTATAAAGTCCTCCAGAAACATTATGGATAATCTTCTGGAAAACAAAAGATCACCTGCAGAAATGAGGATATGAGTAATTCATAGCTCATCCAGACCTGTCTGTTTTAACTTCCCAGAATACCCAGATCTCTTCACCATCTCAGTCCTATTCCTCATCTTCTCCCAATTTTGATTTCATTAGAAGACAAAAGGGGCTCTAATAGTTTGAAATTATTCTGGCTTCAAGAAATTTAAGACTTTAAGTAGTCAAACATTAAAAATTTAAATACCTTTAACAGAAAGCCAGCTGACCTTAAAAGTTACTTTGCTGGTAAATGAGAAACAGATTGAATTATTCTGGATATAATTTCATTAAGGCTTCAAACAATCTAGGAAAGAGGAGCACAATTATATCATTTTATAATCCAAGTTTAGAAAAGTTTTACTATCCAAATCAAGAAAAGTCTGCACCCATAGATAGCTTATTTCTGTAAGGTCATTTCCCCAAAATAACAGCACAATTGTCCTCTTTGTTCCCTTCTCTACATCAAAAATACCAACTTGGTTTCTCAGGAGGAGTGGACAATCCAAGATTATACAATGGACCCAAATAAAAAATATTTAAAATCTTAAAGCAAGAAATAAACAAAGTTGGTAGGAAAGACAAACATGAGTTTGTTTCTAATTCATTCTAAAACCTCAAACTTGCATTTACCAGTCCCTTCCCCTAAAGTCATCTAGCTACTAGAGAGGAGAACCTGGACGTGAAGTTTGAGGAGGAAAGGGAATTGAGAGAAGAGGTAGAGGTTTGGTGGTTAATGAGTAAGTGCCTGTCTGGCCAGCTCCTCTTCTTCTCTTGAATTGGATCAACCAATGTATATGCGATGGAAATCATTGGCACCAAAAGCAGCATTACACTTGGGACATTTGCGCTGACGGGTGTCATAACGCGTCTTCACACATTCGAAACAAAAAACATGAAAACACTTGGTAAGTACAGCATCCTTTTTACGCATGTTGCAGCATGGACAGGTCAAACGTGCCTAAAAGAGAAAGAAGTCAAGAGTCTGAGCAACCATAAAAATCAAGTGGCTGTCATATACATTGGTACCTCGGTTCATGAACTTAATTCATTCCATGATTCTGTAAGAATTGATTCTGTAATTTGTGTTTGTGCGAGAAAGATGGCTAGTCACGTTCATCACCTGATGCAGAATTTACAAACAAAAACAAAATTTTGCCAAATGCTTCTGTTTGCAAACTACATTGTTCACAAACAAAAGTGTTCATGAACCAAGATGCCACTGTACAATGAAATAAGCAACAAGAAAACAACACTAGGGCAAGAATACCACTTCCCCCCTCCCAAAATACACCACCCTCTGACAACGTTCATATAAAGAAATTCAGTGTTTATTCTGCCAATATACTAGCAGATCACTTCCAGCCTTGACAGAAACGATGAAGAAATTACTAAGGTAGTTTTTCTAACCTTGTAATCCTTAATCTCCTCCATCAGAATCTCATCACATTTGGGTACATTGTCTGGTTTCTTTGTAGTCTCCAGCTTCCTTCGAAGTCTAGAGATGTCCTCCTGTGGCAAGATGGCAGATCAATTACACACTCTCCCTATTTAATCTTTCTGTTGTGGAAAGGATTTTCCAACTATCTTTAGAAATGTAGAGAATTATAAATGATCAAGATATTTTCTTCGTTTCAAAACAAGCAACCAATCATATTCCTAAACCAAAATTGTACCAACTACTGCCAATTCAGTCCTATGAACACACAATCTAAGAATTTAAAGGATAGGTCACTTTATTTTATAGTGACTAGTTTTAAGATGAAGGTAGACTGGGATAACAATAACTTGAAGATTTATAAATAAGGAAAGTAAGGCATCATGAAAAATAAATGACATGACAAAAAATAGAAATTTTAAATTTCCTAATGCTGTTTATACTACTTAATAATTCAGGTAGTTCACAAACTTAATAAATATTTATTTCATGCCTACCACACAGTAGGCACTATGATAGGTTTGGTGGATATGCCATTGAAGAAAACAGATGGAGTTTCTTCCTAAGAGAACTCATAGTCTAATAGGAAAGGACACAGGACATACATTATACTAATGACTCATTCACATGGGGGTGAAATGTAAAGAAAAGAGAACTGCTCTTACTTGTGCTCGTTTGAAATTGAACATGTCCTTTTCTTTGGTGACACTGTTCTCCACAATCTCATCCTGAAAATCATGTAGCTTCTTCTGAGCCAATTCCAGTTGTGCTTTGAGATCATCTGCAAGCTGGGCTGCCTCCATTGCCTATGTGTGATATACAAACACCACCACTTTGTCACCCCTTATTTCCAGCAAGACAAAATGTTAACCCAAGTTCAAGGAATGAGTAAGTTGAAAACTTCATCTATGTAATATTTATCTGCTCCTTAAGGCTGCCTTCCACTTTAGATTGAAGAATGGTCCACCATACCTTGCGCTTGTTCATCTCCAAAGCTTGGGTCCTCAGGCCTAGCTCCTTCTCTCCTGTACCAATGTTGCTCTGTAATAGGTGTTCCTTCTCTTCCAGTTTCCTTACTACTTGTAACTGGGCATCCACCTTTGGAAGAGAAAGTCAAACTTTTACACAAACTAAAATAAAATTAAATTGGCTATACTCTGATCACTCACATCTCCATAAAATATACTACGTTAGAAATTTCAAATTAATTACTGAGTTCTACTGATGAATCCTTTAAAATACATGAAAGAGTATGATTATTAAAGGCTTTACACATTAATATAAAATAAAGATGGAGAAACAAGTAAGAGGATGGGAAGCCAATGAAAAAGAATATTTTGCAAATTGCCAAGCACAGTGGAAATTGCACTTTGTCATCTTCTGTAGACGTACTAACTCTTAAAGATGGACAACTCCTACTAGAACATATAAACTTTAGTTCACACAAAAGTCCAAGTGTGTCTCTTCCATAAAAGCGAGAAGTTCTAAAATTGTCTTTTTCTTGAAATTAAGGCACCCAGTAGAAGCAAACAACATTAAAGCCTAAAACATAAAATCATTAATCTGCCTCCCAACCCCTCATCCACAAACTCTCATCCTAACATCCAGATAACCATTCTCATAGTTTTCCTGCAGCCTTCTAAAAATTTTAAAATCTATGCACACATACTTTAATACATAAAAGGCATAATAAACCACTGGATAAACTTTGGACATTTGTTTCTGCATTAGCAAATACATATGTACTTTAGTTACTACACTGTGGTCTTTCGTAGGGATGTAGGATTTATTACCAGGATCCTAATGACCAACATTTAGTTCATAGTATTTTTTTTTTTTTTTTTTTTTGCGGCACCGGGGATTGAACCCACAACCTCGCGCCTGCCAGGGCAGGCGCTTAAGGCACTGAGCCAAACTCCCAGCCCTGGTTTTTGGAGGCAGGGTCGCACTATGTAGCTCAGGCCAGCCTTGTGCTCGCGTTGTAGCCCAAGCCGGCCTCGAACTCACAACGCTCCACCTACCTCAGCCTCCCGAGTGCTGGGATTACAGGCGTGCGCCACCATGCCCGGCTAGTTCATAGTATTTTTATTCCTACTATTTTTTTTCCAACAGAATGGAAATCTCTACTCATCCTAATTACCTGAGTCTTCAAAGTCAAAACTTGATCTGCCAGCTCCTCCTTTTCTTCTTTCAGCAACTTATGGATCTGATTAGATTTGATTCGCTCCGACATGAGCTTAAAATTTGCATCATCCTTCTCCCGCAACTGCTGCATCAGACGGATATTCTGTTCCTGCATGTCTTCAAAGGCCTGGCCTGTGACATCCATCTCAGAGAGGAGAGCTTCTTCCTCCTACAGTGAGGAAGCTGATTATCAGAATCTTCTAAAACCAAGGAATGAGCATAGGAAAACCCTTCTCATGGTTCATTAATATATAAATTAACTTAGCAACAGAGAGATTAGTTTAAGAAACTTTGTTTAAAAGCTTAATATTGTCACTAGGTTAGCATTTAGAAGCCCTATTATCTGAAGTCACTGACACCAGTTGCACTGAGGTCATACTTATTAGCTGATCTGTACTTAAAGCCAGTTAAAGCAAACAGGAATTACACACACCTTAATTTAGCAGACTGATCAAGTGGCAGTTGGTTACCAGAACGTCTATCACAAAGCCTCGCATTTTCTCATACTTTTCCACAACTCTAATACTGAATTTAATCTATATACTTTCCAACAGTTGCAAACATTCTGTTTCCTAACAATCTGGTAGGTGAAAAATGGTATTTAACAAGAACTATAATTTATAATTCTAAAGACTGAGCATCTTTTTATGTTTAAGAGTGATTTGAAATCTTTTCTGAGAACCATTCATATCTTTGCCTATTCTTCTATCAGGCTGTTGGTTTTTCCCCTACAGTTTTTCAGGATTTTAAAAAACGTACTAGGAAGATAAACCCTTTGGTGACAAGAGTTTAAAATTATTTCTTCCTTATTGTCATTAAATCTATTGACATTGCTAACAGTGTTTATGACACATTTAAGTTTTTTGTCTTTTGATCTCAAAATTATCTTTCATGCTTTCTCATTTTTAAATTTCAGTTTAATGCATGTGTGTAACACATAGTATGTGTGTACACCCAGCATATGTGTGTATACCTAGTCTTTTATTATTAGAAAGGTCTTCTTAGTTTCATATTTACAAAGTAATTTACCTATTTTCTTTCCCGTCTTTGATGTATTCATCTTTTTAATATATTTATATTTATTTGGAAATCATCCTAGTATAGTGTTCAAATATGTATCTTTTTTCCAATTTTGCCTTATTTTTGTCCCAACACCTTTAAGTCTTCCTTTTACTCACTGATTTAAAACTACATTGGTAGAATAAATTAAAAGTCGTGCATACTTTAATCTATTTCTGAACTTTCTACTCAATCCTAATTGCCTGTCCAGTAGTCAAAAGCAATTTTACCTACTGAAACTTTATGCTTTCACAGCTGAAAAAATCCCATTGGTATTCTCTTTCAGTTTTCCCATCATTCTTGTTTACTTTTCCATATGTACTTTAAAATCAGTTTTTCTAGTACCAAAATAAATAAAAATATTACAAAACAAAAAATAATGCTTTTATTGGGATCGGAGTATATTTATACTCTAACTTAAGCACTGATATTTTCAAAATGGAAACTAGTGGCAGCCTAATCTTTCCTGTAGTGGTACCATTTCCTGATAACATGTGTTTTAAAAAGGGGGAAAGCAGACATGACCAGATTTAAGAAAAGTCAAAATTCTACTTTTTACAGAAAGCATGTGCATAGGATCTAATGGAAGTTCTGCCTGGCAAGTGCAAGGTCCTGAGTTTGGTACCAAAACAAACAAACAAAAAACAATAATCAAATTACCTTTCAGACCACTTCTTCTCATTGTCATTCTACTGTTTCTTAAAAACAGTGCAGGTATTACTAATGGTGAACATATATGTAGATTTTCCAATCATTTTTGCCATCTTTAATATTCAATGTTAATAAAAATTCACTGGGACTTCAAACAAATAGATGCTCATTTTGAGAAGGAAAATAGTTTCTAAAGTTTATGACCCAGAAGCAATCATAGTTAGCACTCTGGTTATTTATTTATAACCTACTAGGGAACCACAGTTTTCTTTTCTGATGTACTGATAATCATAATGTATATAAAATCATGTATCTTTTTTTATCTTATATGCACTATATGCCCTAATTCCAGGTTAGTTAAGAAAGATCAGATCCTCAATAAAAAAATGTTTGAACAACTTCTATCCATCTGAAAATAAAAATAAATTTTCCATCTCCCAACCACACAAAACAAAATAATGGAAGGATGAAAGACTTCAATGAATATGCAAATTTTAAAAAAAGGATGAAAATATTAAAAGAAAGACAAAAGAGTAAATTTCACTGGCAGTTAGTTAACTGTCAAATAACATTAACTTAAAAGGTCAGTAAAAAAACAAAGTGTGCCCACCTGCTTGGCCATGGCCAGCTTCTTCTGCAGGTACTCTATCTGCTCCTCCACTGCCCGGATCTTCCTCAACGCCTCCTCATCAGCCATTTTTCTGTTCTCTTTTTTCTCCTTATCTTCTAGATCCTTAAGTCTTTGCCTTAGATCTTCCAACTACAGGAGGAAAAGAATCATGTAAGAAATAAATGTAGTAATACTTTCTCAAAAATCAGTGAAATACTGTATACAGTAGAGGGCTGGTGCACAAATCAAAGGAACAGACAGAATTATAGGACAAGATAAATGGTACATAAATGATAGAATACACCACATCACAATACTGTTTTAACATACTTCATTTCTGTATTTCGTGCTTTTATGAGCACCATTTTTGAGGACTACATCTACACCTTTCTTTAGAATAGAGATTTCTACTATTTTTTCCTTTATGTCTCAAAATTTTAAAAGCATAAGATATTTCTTCCAAAAGTAATCAGAAAAAAAAGACCACTACAGTAATTATTTATATAGTTAAAGTGGAAAATGCAATATTTACAAAACCTACTCCTATTTCCAGTAATTTTGATATGTCCTACTACTTTGCAGAAAATCTTTGAATCTGCTTAGATGGTCTTTGAAACTGTAGAAAATGTTACTAAAATTAAATACTAACTTTAAAAATAAGAAAAGTAACTAACTATATCCTCGACAAGTATGAAGGAAACCCCACAAATGATTTGCATCAAAATGACAGGTAATGACTGACTAGATTACCTCTGCCTTAGACTTCTTCTCAGCTGCCATTAACTGAACTTTGTCCCTCTGTTCCTTTGGGGCAGAGCGGTACATGTCTAGCAAAAGCTTCATCTCCTTTTGGCTCTCTTGTGCCTTTCTACAACAGGGGAAGGAAACAAGGGAATGAGAAAACAAACAGCATCAGAGCAGGAGAATTCTAAATTGAGAAGAATATTTTAAAAGTTTTTTTATTCTCTGTTGTTCCTAAAAGACAAAATTTTGTACAGACTATCAACAGACTTCTGGATATATTCAGAGAATAAAAAAAGTAAACTGTATGAATGAATCATTTCTTGCTTTAATTGTCTTAACATAAAGTTGTAAATACACATTTATGGCGCTTACACATAGGCAAAGTTCTGGGGTCCCACTCTTTTGAAATTAGGTAGGTATGGGATGGGCACCAGTTATATATTTAAACAAGGCACTCAGATGGTTCTACTATGACACTTGGAAAAAAACTGTTTACCTTACAGAGATTAAGAAGAAGAAAAGGGGGAAATTTGCAAGTTTAAAATATCCTGTTAATCTTAGTATGGTTGATTACCCATCATTTGAAGAATAATGTTTGCCTCTCACAAAGTTATTACATTGTTTAACTACAGTTGAGTTTCAAGTATTTAAGCATAGTGGTCCCTCTCAAACCCAAACATCAGTAAAGTCAACCACGAAAAGTGAGTAGCCAAAAGCAACTGGTTCTTACTGGTTATGCAGAAAAAGGAGTGACCTGTGAGGTTATGATAAAAATATTTCACTGGATTTCCAAAGAAGTCCCTTAATGTGATCTGACATATCTACAAACTAGTTTACTATCAAATAGAACAAATATCATTCAAGTTACAATGAAATGTACTCTACTTAGTATAATTTAAAATATAACTAATGCCAGGAATCGGCCCAAATCCCATAAAGAACAGTAATTAAGTTTCAGTAATTTTCAGGTGTGTTACTTCAATATGCTATTCCTTCTCTTAATTTGATTTCATGAAGAATAAGGCCATACCCACAGGGTTTACTGATACCTAACACCTCAACTAAACTACACAACAGCCAGGCAGGCCATTTAGGCTTTACTTTTAATCAAGAGACCACATTAGTTATACATTTAGTTACATCTAAAATACTACAAAGATCAGAGAAACCAAGTCATCAACTGAACATTTAATTTACGTCTGTACTTTAGATTCTGAGTAAAAAAAGTTAACTCTAAATATTGCCCTTACTTCAGCTCAATCTTCAGTTGTTTAATAATTTCTGCTTCCTTTTTCCTTCCATCATCATGTTTCCCCTTCTCTTTATCCTTAACAGAATCTCTCTCTTTTTCTGACTCTTTCAGTTTCTGCTTCTCTCGTTCTCTCTCCTTTTCCTTCTCTCGTTCTCGTTCTCGCTCCCTTTCTTTCTCCCTCCTTTCTCGTTCTCGCTCTTCTTCATCTCGTTTGGACTTAATTTCATTGCCATCCTCCTGAGATGACTTTGATGCCGAGGACTGGGTGGATAAGTCCTCGGAATCTGGTTTCAGCTCTGCAGGTTCATCCTTAGGGTCCTCAGTACTAGACTGTGACTGCAGGAGGGCACTGCCACTACGCAGACGTGTCTGGGAGAACAAAGAAAAGAAAGGTGCACATCGCTTATGGTAACCACATTACTTATTTCACTCAAAAACAGATGTGCAAACTTAATAGCATGTAATACTTATTCTACTGCTGCTGGCTACCTTGTTCAGGTCGGATTGGGCTTCTCTCAATTTCCGCTTATATCTCAGGACCTCCCCTTTAAGCTGGTGATTGTGATTCTGGAGGCTACTGATGAGATGTCGCATCTCCCGGTTTATAGGGCCTTAAATACAGCAATGGCAATGTTAAGAAAAACTGCAATAAGGGTAAAGGAAAGAAGGTAAAGAATACATGAGAAACTTCTAGAAAACAGGGAGAATTACTGAAAGAAACACTCTATCAGAGAATGAAAATGAAACTGGACAACTTAAGTTAGAAAACATACACTGAGGCTGTAAAGCAAAATGAATTATAGGATTTAACTTAAGGTACTTAAGGATTTTTGAGTTAAGCTAGTATTAACAAATCTCGGGAATCACATTGGGTCTTTCAAGGAAAACATTTATAGCAGACAAACTGCAAGGTGGAGGAAGAATAACTCTACCTGCTTGCTCATTTGCAGCAAGGGTCTGTTCAAATTCTATCCTCAGCATTTCATACTCCTTGCGGACCTGGGCCAGTGTATCTTCTAGCTGAATCACTTCAGTCCTCAGCTTCTTGTGAAGACTAACCTCATCTCGCTGTATATAGAACAAGCAACCGATCAAAAATTCTTACCAAAGTGTAGAAATACCATCATATTCTATTATTCTGGCTCCTCTATTTGATCTGCAAGGATCTAAAAGTGAGAAAAGAATATGCCAAAAAAAATAAAGAGAATGGGTAGCTGAAATTTCCACTTCATTCAATACTTAATGAACACCAGGAAAGTTTCCAAACACAAATGTGGAAACTGGCAAGACACTACATTAAAAAAAAGAAATGGCATCCAACTCCGAGAATATGACAATTTAGTTGGAAAACCTAAACCATAAAATAGTATATACACCTTTATTTATTTTTTTTTTTTTTGCGGCACCGGGGATTGAACTCACCACCTCACGCCTGCCAGACAGGCGCTTAAGCCACTGAGCCAAACTCCCAGCTCTAGTTTTTTTGAAGAAGGGTCGCACTATGTAGCTCAGGGAAGCCTTGCGCTCACATTGTAGCCCAAGCCGGCCTCAAACTCACAACGCTCCTCCTACCTCAGCCTCCCGAGTGCTGGGATTAAAGGCGTGCGCCACTATGCCCGGCAATGAATACACATTTATAAGGTAGTGTTCAATAGTATTCCACATGGTTTATGGTTTAGGTCCTAAACCATAAAATAGTATATACAAATTTATAAGGTAGTATTCAATTCAATGAAAAGGCCAACTACTTCAAGGACTATGGAAGAAAGAGAAACATAATAATAAAAATTTTCTGCCTTTAAAAAAATTAGCCACAGGTGCCACTATCCACCATAATGGCATAGAAGGATGAATATAGCTTCTACCCACTGCTCTACCATACCCATAAGCTCCAGCCACACTAATCTACTTGCCAGGTTCCCTCACATTTTCATACATGCTAGTCTCATTGCTGGGAATGCACTTGTCCCACCTTTCTATACCAGTAAACTTGGATTTATCTTCAAGAGTCACATTTCACTTTCTCAAAGCAATCAGGAAGGCTCCAGAGTCAAATCAGATGCCCTCTCCTCCATCAGTGCACTTCTGGGTACACCGCTATTGTAACCCACTACACCCTAATCGGTATTATTCTCCTTTGGGCAGGAATTGTCATCTTTGTATGCTCACCATTTAGCACAATAAAGACCTATAGCTACTCTGTATAAATGTATGCTGAATAAATGAGAGATAAGCAGCACATGAGAGTAAACTTGTAAAGTTTATGAGGGAGAAAACCTTAAACACAGAACATGAAGTAAACCTACTACCTCAATGAGCTCAACTTGGCGCTGGTGGGTTCCCCTGGTGCCATGAAGCAAGGTTCGCGCCTCATCCAAGTGTGCTTTCAACTGCAGACTCTCATTGTACAGGACAGAGAACTGAGACTGCATGCAGCGATACTCCGGGGTTTCCTTAACCACTTCCTCCACTGCACTCCGTAGTTCCACCTTAGGAGAGCCCAAAGGAAGGACAAGTCAGGGACTGGGGAAAGAGCACCTGCACAAGCCCTGTGAAATTTGTCAGGATGATCTTCTCTATTAACCACCACAGAGAAAATACTTCTGACATAGTAACAAAAATAGTTATGTCTCCAGAGCAACTGCTTGTTTCAATCACCCAAACATTGTAAATGATTTTACTTAGGCTGCTTGTGCTTTTTTATTTTTTTATTATTTTTTTTGTCAGTACCAGAGATCGAACTCACAACCTCACGCTTGCCAAGCAGGCACTTAAGCCACTGAGCCAAATTCCTGGCCCTATTTTTTCTGAGGCAGGGTCGCACTATGTAGTTCAGGCCGGCCTTGCTCATTTTGTAGCCCAAGCCAGCCTCGAACTCACAACACTCCACCTACCTCAGCCTCCCGAGTGCTGGGATTAAAGGCGTGCGCCACCACGCCTGGCTTGCTTGTGCTTTTTTAGTTCAAACATCTTTACTGTCATTTATTCACCTGGAAATAAATTAAATTAGAAAAGACAGGTAACTGTCTTGAAAGAAATGAGGAAGACTGCCAGAATCTTCTTTCTTCCCTTAGAGAGAAAATTTTAATGGGCAGGTTTGAAAATCAGCAGGATCACTGATACGTTTTGTCTTTCCTTTTGGCAGACAGAACTACAGAGCCACATCTGTGGCCCACCTTTGGCAAAAAGAGACATAAATGGTCTACCCTCCCACAGTATATACATATTCCTTTCATGCATCTTATAAACAAAGACTTATTTCTAATATCTATTTTGAATTCTCACCCTAATTTACCCTCTTCTTCATTTTTATCACAACTCCTACATTAGCACCCTGATTATACTATAAATCTTTAGAGGTTGGTATAAATCCATTACAGAAAAAGGCAGGATGCCGATGGTAAGTAAATATCTAAATAAATAAGCACATAATATTATTGATAAAATCTGTATTTTTCTTTTCCTCCAGTTTTATTAAAGTATCAACAAAAATTATACAGTGTATAACATGATATTTTAACCTATGTATCCACTATGAAATGATTACCATAAGCAAGCCACTGTACTTGTGTGGTGAGAACACTTAAGACTTTCTGTCTTAAGTGTATTTCAAGTATATAATACAGAAGAATCAACTAGTGACCTTATGCTGTATATTAGATCTCCAGAACTTATTCATCCTGTGCAACTGAAATTCCGTATCCTTTGACTAACATCTCCCTATCATCCAGCCCTCAGTAAACCCCAATCTATCCCTTACTTCCATAAGTTACGCTTTTTTAGATCGTATACCCAAGTGAGCTCATGCAGTATTCACTTTTCTGTGTCTGGCTTATTTAGTATAATATCCTCCAGGTTCATTCATGTTGTCACCAATGACAGGTCTTCCTTTTTATGGCTGAATAATATTGCATTGTATACTTACATCACGTATTTTTTAATCTACTCAGTGCACAAATCTCTTATTTCTTTGATAAAATATACTCAGAAGTACTTTGCTTCTGACGCTACTGTAAAATGAGATTTTCTTAATTTCTGTCTCATATAGTTTACTGTTAGTATACAGAAACAATTGATTTTTCATGCTTATTCTGAATTCTTCAAGTTTACTGAATTCATTTATAATCCTTACAAGTTTTTTGGAGAAGTATTTAGTGTGTCCTATGTATAAAGCCATGGCGTCTGCAAACAGAAACAACTCTACTTCCGCCTTCCCAATTTGGAGGCTTTATACTTCTTATTCTTGCCTAACTGCTCTAGCTATAACTTTTAGTATTATATTAAGCAGATGCAGCAAGAGTGTCATTTCTAATCTTAGAGGAAAACTTTTCCATTTTTTACCACTGAGTATGAGGTTAACCATGGGCTCATCATAGATACCCTTTACTATACTGAGGTGCATTTCTTTTATACCTAATTCACAGAGTTTCTGCCATGAAAGGATATTAAATTTTGTCTATTTTGTTTTCCCTCGTAAATGACGCAGCTTCACAAGTGTTTAGACCTACATGCGAACTGATCAGCAAGTCGGGTTTTACCATGCTATAATGATGTGTCTGCTACCTTCAACTTTTCATTTTGTGAAGTGACCTCCTCAAAGTCTTGCCGAAGTTTCTCCAGCTCACAGTGTCGGTTCTGGGCCAACTCTTTGTTCTCCTCAAGCTCTGCATTCATTTCCTCAAACTACAAAGAAACAGAAAAACAGCAAATGAGAATAAAGACAAAGAACTGTTAGAGCATTCACATTTCCAAGCTTCTCCATACTCACTGGCCCATTCCTCCTGCAATCCTCACTTTGCCACTTGTAAACCTATCTAAGCAGCAGGTACAGGACATGACGCCAGGTCAAACATCGTCCTACACAGACCACTGACTTTACCTTCCGGGCATTGATTGTGATTGTGCCACCATAGAGGCTGCTCCCTGCTCCATACACCTTGTAACCTTTGGAATTCACCTATAGAAGAGAAAAAGATTCTTTAGTGAAAGATCTGAAGATTT
This sequence comes from Dasyprocta punctata, assembly GCA_004363535.1. Taxonomy (NCBI): domain Eukaryota; kingdom Metazoa; phylum Chordata; class Mammalia; order Rodentia; family Dasyproctidae; genus Dasyprocta; species Dasyprocta punctata. The sequence continues at coordinate 41,586 of RJWM01007979.1, read as the reverse complement.
TAGCCTGGCAAACCAAGGTACTTCACAAGGACCAGTCTTTTTTTTCCAAATGACACTATCCAAGTTGATTCTTTCTGAGAAAATTCTTTAAAATGATTCCAGTTTCCAAGCTCTACTAAAAAAGCACTGACCCGTTCTAGAACTTCGGCTAGGTGTCGGTTGAGCCGCTGCTCCCTTTTTCGAATTTTGTCAATATCCCACTGCAGATCATCAATCATGGACTCCAAGACAGACACTCGTGACTCAGCTGTCTCCACCTTACTCTGCAACTTGGAGAACTACATTCCAAAGGGAGGTGTTCAGAAAAACATATTAAAAAAAAAAAGTTAGAAAAGGTATGCCTTACTAGTTTAAATTCCATAATTTCTTGACTATCCTCCCATCAAAAAGTGGAATCTAAGTTTTCTTTTCTTGAATCTGGGTGAATTTTAATGACCCCGTGGAAATAAGCTACATAGCTTCAAAGTTAGGTCAGAAAGGCAATGTAGGGTCTGCCTGGTGTTCTCAGAATACTCACTGGAAGAAGTCAGTTACCACATAAGAATGCAACTACACTAACCCTGACATGCAGAAATCACCAGCAAGCATTCCAGCAGGGAACTCAGGCAAGCTCCCAGCAGACAAGCAACATCAACAGGCTGCTATCACCATCTTGTACCTCAACCAAGATGAGTAAAGCAATGGGTCCCCAGCTTACTAATGCTGAGATTTGGGGAAGGGTGATAAAATGAAGACCTTTCCGTCTTGGTGGCAGCTAGTTTATGTCTTAAAACATTACAGATTCTTTTATTTCTCACCATACTCCACTCTAACACCTTTAAACACCCCTGAGAATCAATGCATATTTATAAACTCCCAGATGATTCTCATGCAACCAGCCCGGCATGGACCTTAAAAATAGAGTTGAGGAAACAAGGGTATATGAAGATTGTGGCTTCAAAATAGAACAGATTTATATTCGAAACACAGATCAGTAACTTTCTAGCTATTTGCCCTCAGACTGGTCATTAACCTTTTTGAATTTGTTTGCTTAGAAGTAAAATGAGAACTAGTTTACTATATAATACTTATACAGTGCTTAAACTCTAGGCACTAAGTATATAGTAGCTTAAATTACTAGCCAGCATGAGAAGTCTGAAACAAGGCAGGCTACATTTCAGTACCATATGATTTGCACAAAGTCAAAATGATCACCATGAATGCCACATGAGTCTTACAAGGTCTCTCATTACTTTTAAGTATTTTTGTAAATAAATGCCCAGATCTTGGCATGGTTTACTTCCAAGCCTGGATGAAAAACTCATATTCCTCAAGTTCCTGGGACATCATCAGTGCAGAATTTCCTATATCCCATATTCTGTAGAATTTTTATCAAGCCATTCTTTAGTAACATTAGTCCTATATGTTGTATTTGGAGTAATTCATTATTTGAGATTTTGGACTTCAGCTATGTTCTGTAAAATCCCATAGGATACCATTTCTTCCTAAAGATGAGGATCTTAAAAGGTCTTTTTAAGCAGAGGCATAGTCAAAGAGAAATATTCAATTGTTTGCTTCTTCCTTTAACTTCTCCTCAGATGTTGATTTCTCAGAGCTGGCTGGGTGCTTTAACCTGCCCTGCATGCTCTTCAATATAAAAATAGGTCTTCCAAAGTAAGGTGAGTCAGAATCCTGAGTCAACATCTGCCAGACCCACTAGAAACAGCCATCTCTCCTTTCTGGTCAAGTACCTCTAGAGACATGGTATGATGCTTCTCCTGAAGTAAGTCTGTCAATTCCTGTAGCCTCATATTCTCTTGTGTGAGGAAGGAATTCAGCTCCTGCACTGCTTCTTCCACTATTAGATTATCTGAGGAAGAAGAAATGTACTTTAGTTTAGCAAAAAAAAAAAAAAAGGCTGGCATTATAGCTCAGTGTTAAAGCCCTAACCGCAATCCTCAGCACTGTAGAGAGAGACAGACACAGAGAGAAGGCACAGAGAGAGAAGAGAAAGGAGAAGAAAACATGCCAAAAAACTGATTCTTTAAAGTAAAAAAAAAAAAAATTAATTCTACTACTTATAAAAAAGTATCTAACTAATACAGTATCAGAAGGGGTTGATAAAATTCTTTCCCTGACTTCCTAAAGGACTGTCATATAGCTCAAACGTGAAGCATTCTTAAAATATTGATATGCCACTGTAAAGCTGTTACTAGTAAAGAAGACTAGGATACCAAGAAATTTAATGTAAACTAACAAGTTTGCAAGCTACAAATTAGCATGAGCTTTTTTCTTTTTTTTTAGTGCTGGGGATTGAGCCCAGGGCCTCACACAGGTTAAGCACATGCTCTAACACTAAGCTATATACTTCCAGACCCACAAAAATGAATTCTTATTCTTCCTTCACTGTTTCTGGTCTCCAGGTTCTTGCCTCACCTCCACTGTTCAGTTTCCGGGATAAAAAATCCACTCTTTCTTGCAGTTTATCATAGACAGTCACAATTTGGGACACAGCTCTGCGGGAGGACTCCACACGCTCCTGCAGCTGAGATTCCATCTCTTCACTGGAACTGCTGGCCAAAGTAGCCAGAAAAGAGAAAGCTGGTTCTTGCCCCTCCCCTGTGAAGACAGAGGGGTTAAAAAGAGGTGCCTTGAAATTACAAGACTGGAAATACTAAAATTCTTTTTTTCCACTTAAATGGACAGTCTCACAATAAGACCCAACTTTGAAATCTAGATAACACACAGCGATAGAAACCACCATAAATACTCACCTCTCTCTCGGTCATCTTTGCGTTCTTGATTGCTATCTGAGTCAGGTTCTGGTTCCGGCACAACAAGGGCTTTCCTTTCTGTGAGAAGATCTCCCAAACCCTGCTCCAGATCGTAACGTTTAAGGATGATACGGATGTTTTCATCAAACTAGAGCAACATACAAACAAGAAAGAAGAAAAGGACACAAATTTAGAAATGAAGAAGGTACTAAGAATTAAACTGCTCAGACAAATCTCAGCAAATAAGCAAACAGGATACCTGACTCCAGTACCGGTTGACAATCAATAGGGAGGCGTCATCAGTGGCCTGTCGCCGTTCCAATTTTTCAATGTGCTCACGCAGTTCATCCTCTATTGTCTGCCGCTGATCTAGCATTTCTGCGAGCTTGCGGTTTTTGGTTTGCAGTGTTCGGATGTCTAACTCCTCCTGCTCCAGGAAACCAGTATTGTTAATCTCCACAAAGAGATTAGACAAATAAGCTGTTATATCAACAAAGTCCTATTAGTCCATTAGATATCGGTTATGAAAAAAAAGGTACTCATTAAAAAATCTTACAATAAATAATTAGATAAGAGAAAGAGATAAAGGTACAGATGATATGATGATGTGAGGAGGAAAACAATACACAAGTATACTAGAACCTCAACCTCACCCATCTCACTGCTCTATTTACATGTACCTCTTCAAAGCAAAGCCACAATGTGGTTCCACAATCTAACTAGATCACTCTCTACTCCAATCACCATTGTATTCTATCTTCTCTGTACACTTCATGTACTCAAGACTTCGACATCTGGGTCCTCTATCCAAGTCCCTGCCAATATGTATCTTGTGACTTCAATATACATAATCACAAACCATCTAATTCTCTGGCATCTAGGTTGTCAGTGTTTTGAACTCCTTAAACCCAATGATTATCCCCTCCTTTGTATTTCATCCATGAATTTCAAAAGCCTTACCACAGACAAATGAAACTTTGCTACATCTGAAGTCATAAATTTCAACTCCCCATTCCCTAAAAAAAGGCGTATTTACCAGTCCGTTCAAATCACTTAGGTCTCCAAAACTGTGAACTTTTTTCTCCCTTTCAATCATCTATTTCTACCAAGTTCCATATCCTGATTATAACTTGCAGTACATTCCTTCAAACACTTGTCTATCAATCTAAACTCTCTGCCTTTTATTCTACCTCTGTGAATAGTCTGATCAGTCTGTTTATCCAGTTGTTTAATGGCTCCATTCCTATCCTCAATGAGACGTCAAACAGTCATTAAACCAGGGAAACTAGTGACGTAACAAAATGAATTCCTAACCTGATCACATCTTATTATAATCTGTATGGAAATATTTTTTATCTAATAAGTGAACGTCCTTTCTCTACCAAAGCAATTTCAAACTCTACTGAGCTTGTCCCTTTCATATCACATTACACAGGTGGCTCTGCTTCCTACCTTAACCAAATAAAGTTATCAGATGGGAAACACCCCAATTCCCCACCTCTCTGATCTAGTCACACAACTCACCAACCCACATGCATACATTCTGAAAATCTCAATCTGTGCTCAGGATCTTGTCTCTTCTGTTTCTATGAAGCCTCACTTCATCAGGAATTCCACAGCCCTCTTAATACCTTTAACCTCTCTCTAGCTCCTTCCCCAGAACAAACTGGAAATGGGCCCAGGGGTGGAATAGCTCAAGCAAAGAAACAGCACATCTTATGGTTGACATTCTCACTTCACCTAGGAATGAATAAATTTTAATGCTAGAATTGTTTATCAGAGCACTAATTTCTTGTTCTACTCTTCTCTCTCCCATTTTAGTTAAGACATTCTTGATATATCAAAGAAGTAAATAGTTTCCCATTTTACCAGCTTATACTATTAATAAGCTACATCATTAGCCCCTTCTCTGAACACTGACTTCTCCTTCCAGCTCTAACAAAAATCTAAATGAGAACACTATTTCCTTGCAAGCTTCTCCAGTGGCAGCTGTTTTTCTCCCACTCCTTCAAGTCCTACACCTAGAGGCAGATTGTATCTTCCCTGTTTTCCATTGCCACTTCGAAGCCATTATCCCACCTGTCCTGCTAGAACTTTCTAGCTTTACAGCTTCTGCCATTAGTCTTTGCCACCTGCCATCCTGTTTGCTGAACTTATCTGTAAATGCCCCGGTCATTCATTCAGTTCTCAAAGATTTAATTTATCATCACCTGCTAAAATACTGCTCCACTTATAGTTCTTAATGATTGCAGTCCCCAAACAGATGGTCTTAAGTGCCTTGAATGAAGTACTGACCTCCTCTCTATCCATAATCTTATCTTCTTACCTGACACCAGCTCCCAGTTATCCTCACTCTTAAGTCTTAGATATACCTGTAGATCCTCTATAAACTCATTCTCCATGACTACCACTTACCTCTCCAGCTTGCTGTTTCCTGCTTCAACAATTCTTCAACCTTTCCAGCATCTATAATCCTTTAATCCTATACTTTCACTGTCTTTCATTCCTCTCACTTCTCACCTCCTTGTTTAGCAAACAAATTCTATGATCAGTCATTATAATCACCTCCTTTTAAATACGTTCCCCTCTTTACTAGCTTCTTCATCACATTTTTGGTAAAAACCTCAACCCTCATAATAGCCAACTCTACCTATCCAAAATCAACACAGCTCAATGTGACTATAAAAAATAAACATTAGACTAATTGATTTAATTTTAAACTAAATGCTCACAAATTCAAATGAGTTCTCAGTGCTACCCAGTAACTCTACTACCTCTCTCTAATCCAGTCTCTCTTCAAGATGACTTCATACCTTCTCCTGTCTCTTCAAACCTCCAAAACTTTCCCCTCATCCTCAAAGTTTTATTTTTGATTTCACTAAAAGTAAAGAAGTAATCAGAAGAGAATGTTCATACCTATCTCCTATAAGCATAGCTACCCAACCTACCTATACCTGAACCCACACCCTCACTTCCTTTTTATTGCAATGGATAAACTGCTCCTGCTATGGGTTAAGGTCAGTTCCTCCACTTATACATTACATTACTACACTCCCTCTCAGCTAATCAAGGATGTCACACCAGTAACCAGAACCTCTTTTTGCTATAGCATCAATTTTATTCTTTCTACCAAATCATTTCAGTCAATAAACATACTGCAACATCTACAAATATAAAAAACAAAACAAAACAAAATAACCCAACCTTTGATTTCACATTCTTCTCTACCTACTGCCCCATTTTCATTGTTCTACTTCAATGAAATACTCCTCCAAAGCACTGTCTCTATTCTCTTTTCCCTAATTCTCCTCCTCTCATAGTATATTAAACTCGCTGCAATTAGACTTCCAACCCCACCACTACACCAGCATAGGTCTTGCTGAGTATCCAACAAACTCTCTATTGCTAAATGTCTCAGGCCTCCTCTTACTCAACCCATCAGCCTGATTACTGCCTCCTTGAAACACTTTCTTCATTTGCTTTCCAGGATCCCACTCTTGTTCTCTGTCCCACTGTTCTGTCACTTTAGTTTCTTTTCCTCCCCCTTTTTAGTGAACATGTTATAATATTCCAGGACTCGGTCCACAAACCTCTTCTTTATGCTTATTGCTTAAGGGAAATTGTGCATTCTCAGTAATTTAAATACCACCTACAAAATGATGACTCCCAAATGTTAAGTTTTAATACAGATCTCTCTCCAGAGTTCAGGTATACCAACTACCTAACTACTGAGGGATCTAATAAGACATTTTAATGTTCAAAATCAAACCAAACTCATGATTCACACTCTATGGCTCCCAAAAATCCGCCTCTCCATATTCCTCCCTAGTCCAATAACAGGAACTCAGTTCCAAAATCCTAAGGTGACCCTCCCTATCTCTCATATGCTTCATTCAATCCATTAGTAATCTTGTCTCCACAGTGGTCCACACCACCAGGATACCTCATTAGGAGTACTGTAAAGGCCTCCCACAGCAAATACTTTACACCTTGTCCCACAAGCACATGTAATTTCAGTACAGCAGTGATGGACAGGTCCAACCACACTGCCATTGTTCCTACTTCAAGTATACTTTGGAGTCTCTGCAGGTTCACTCTGAAAGGCAGGAGAAGTTACTGCCTTCAAAAGCAACCTTCAGCCAACTGGGTGAGGAATCAGTAGATATATACCCCAAATCTCCCTCCTTTGGAGAAGCAGAGCTGTGATGACAAAAGGGTATAAAGGAGCAAGGAAACAATTATGCTCCCTGGACTCTTGCTGATAACCCTTGTTCCTTTACAGTCTATTCTCCAAATGTAAATCACAGCATGTTACTCTCCTCTACTTAAGATCTTCCAACAGCTCCTCACTACCTTGTGGATCAAGTCCAAAGTGGCATATGTGCTCTGCTTCTCCTAGAGCATGTGTTTATCTCTATCAATAGCATATATCACCCTCTATTATCCTAGTCCATTTCCTTGTTAGTGCCACCCTACAACTTATGCACAGAGGCTGGCCTCAGTGTGTAAAACAATATCCAGCAAATAACAGACGTTCAACGAATACTAATACTTGAATATCTGAATAAATGCTTTTTAATATGTACCTTTGGGGTATATAAGACAGTATGATGAAAAAATCATCTCTTGTCAGCAGAATGGAGCACAAGAACCCCAGACAGTCCTAGAAAGGACACTCACCAACAATTTACTATGAATGTTCCTAATATTTAGACTAAAAAAAATTTAACCTTTCTGAACCTCAGCCTCAGTAATCAAGTAAGTAATACAAATGGAAAGCATGTTAGTATCATAGCCCCAGAGCTGCATTCCAAAATACAAAATTTTAAACCAGACCAAAACCTGTAAGATTCTGATATTTAAAGCATACAGCATTACTTTGAGTTTTTGGTATATATATAAAATATTCTAATGAAATATATACTCTTTTGTCATCTCTATAAGAGCAAGGATAACAATTTTATTCACTACTATCTAGTCCAAAAACAATTATTAATAGGTCACTATTATGAGTACCTTTTCCATCAAAGACACTTTTTAGTGCTTAACGGAGACTCTCATTTTATCTTCACAACAACCTAATGCGACAGGTACTGTAAGTTCATTGCACAGACACAGAAACAAAGGCAAAAGAAAGAAAATACAAGGCAATTCAGCTACAAAGTGGTAGTGGAGCAGAGAATAAACCTCAGGCAGTCTGGTTTCAGACTCTCGCTTTTTGCTATTCTCAATGATTTTGTTATACTCCCTCTTAGGACCTAGTGCCACATTTTGCAGTGAATGGAAAATGAAATGTTTATATTCTAACTGCTAAATAACTATAGCCAATGCTATGTCGAGCAGCCCACTCTCAAACACACCTTGAAAACAAAAATCAAATGTCAATATACCTCTCTTCCAGAACTGACCACATCATTTCACACACTTCACAAGTCTCATTTTCTTCTTTTCAAATGACTTCCCCTTACTCCAAAAGGCTTCCAGAAATTTTTAATTTCAGGTTGCAACTCACAAATGAAAGCATACTTTCATAGCACTGTTTTCTCATACCGTTGAAGAAACACCCCCTAGCTTAATCGTTTCCACGGTTGTCCCAGAATCTTCAACAGCTGCTTTCTTCTCCGGTGGTATGGATGTGCCAGGCTCTCCAGCTGCTGCTCTTTTATTTCCAACTCCTGACATCTTGGTTTAAGATGTTAGCTGTTGTCCTGGAGGGAAAAAAAAAGTCAGAAATTGAGATGATATGCTAGGACAGCAAAAATAAAGAGACTGTCTGTGATGTAAAAACTAACAAGGTTCTAGTTCTTTAAACCCAGACCCACCTACAAATTCCACACCTAACTCCTCTTAGGAAAGGAAAAACTAAATTGTCAATCAAGGTTACACTGACATGATTATAAGTTTCGAAATAAGATGTTAATAAAACAGTAGGAAAAGAGTGAAGAGACTACAAATAAATTACAGGAATTTACTTTTCTGAAATGCCAAAATAAGAAAAGCATAATTTGGTTATGACAGAAGTTATTTCTAGTATTTCGAGAATCACAGATATGAAAGATCTGGGAAACGACTACTAATTCATTAATACTGGATAAGTCAGTTATCATCTCTGACTTCAGTTTCCTAAACCATGAACAACAGTATATACTTCTATTCTTGTAAGAAATGCATCATTACAGAAAGAACTTAGCATAACGCCCCGGCATAAACTAAGCACTCAGAAACACTACCACTCCCGTTAATTCCTGCACTTTTGTCTGATTTTCAAACGTTCTCTTCACTATTTTGTGCAGCCCTACGGAGGTGAGTCCTGGGTGAGAATGCGAGTTCTTTCTCGGTGCCCTACCTAGCTCCCAGAGTTTCAGAGCTCAAAGGAGGAGGAACCGATGCTAAAGCACTTTCGCTACTTCTGGGAGCAAGTTTGCCACCACCGAGACTACAGGCTACTCGGCTTCCACTTCAAGTTCCAGGCCAGGGGTACAGGAGGCAGCAATCATAGTCGGACTTCGCCTGTAAAAGAAGACACAGGTACAGTGTAAGGGCCGCAGCCAGACGCTAAGGGGCCAAGGAACCCGGCCTCCGGCGTGGCTTGGTGCAGGCCGGGAGACGGAAGCCCCAGAGCCACAGTGGGTGGAGAGTCCCACTTCATACCTGTCTCTCGGTGTCCTCAGCTGTCGTCTAACCTGGTTCTTCCGACTCAACGCGCGCGGGAGCACAGCTCGCAACAGCTTTTCACCAAGCTCCGCGCCAGCCTCCCACCCCTCACCTCTGACCTCTTGCGCAGTCCGACACGCTTCCGGGAGGTGGGGTCTAGGACAGGAAAAAGTGGGAAGAAAAGAGGAAGTTGCTTCAATCCTATTTGGTGGACTTCGCGTAGCAGCCGGGCGGAAGTGACGTACAGTGAGGGCGCCGAGCAGACTGAGCGCCCGGCAGTCTAAGCACCGCCTTCCCGGCAATGCTTCGTGCGGACACAGGTTAAAACTTCAGGAGTATCTGATCCTCGCCGACATCCGCTGGAAAGCCCTTTACTTTTGTTGATTGTTGGTCTGTGCTACTGTGATGTGGTTTTTTTTACTGAGATAAATGGTTTTGTTGCCTGTTACTGGTTCGGCCTAATCTCGTTCAGACTGCCAATTGGGTGATCGTCCTGTCAATTTCAGAGCAATTAGCTTAGGACACCTATGGAAATGTTAGTCACTGCTCCTACATTTAGAAATGAAGGGCTCTGAGAAAAATAAGAAGGCTGTCACGAATGTCGGGTTTTGTAGATTTATCTTGGGAAAAACTTGTCTGGGGAAATTTGGTTGGGCTCTGGGAAAAATAAGAAGGCTGTCACAAATGTCGGGTTTTGTAGATTTATCTTGGGAAAAACTTGTCTGGGGAAATTTGGTTCCTCTAGGGGCAGGATCTGGACAAAGACACTTGTTTTTTAAAGCTCTCCTCCCACCCGCCTAAAGTGTAAACTGCAAACAAGATTGAGAACGACTATTCTTGTGTAAACAGAAAGGACAACTACTGCTCTTGTGTTTTTTGGTTTTGGGTTTTTGGAGAGAAGGGACAAAAAACTGACCAGGAAAAGGATCATGTATCAGTTAGAAGTCTGTGATCTCAATATTAATCGATTTTAATCTAATTAAACATTGATTTTTTTTTTAGTGATAAATGCTTGTTCTCATTCCATTAAACTAAATGTCTGTGTTTTAATTATGAAAAGAGAATCTAACCTATCAATAAAAAGCTGTGTGCCACCTGAAACTGAAAATCTATCTAGGAATATCCAATAAGAATTCAGAAACGGATGAAGGATTGCTGTACTTTCAAAAACAAATGAGAGAAAATAAAATGTAGAGGGGCCTGGGATTTAGCTCAGTGGCATAAGCGCCTGCCTGGCAAGCGCGAGGTCATGAGTTCTATCCCCGGTACAAAAAAAAAAAAAAAAAAAGAAAGAAAGAAAAGAAAATGTAGGCTTCTTGGGAGAAAAGCAAACCCAGTCTATACTGTATTTCTGCTCGTGTGAAGACTTTGGTATTATATGTTCCATCATCTGGGAAGTCATAAATTGTTCATAAAGTAAAAAAGTGAATAATGGAAAAAAGCTGTTGGTACGTGGTACTAGAATCCTCGGCTAGCACAGAAAAAGTTAATTGACTGTAAAATAGACTTGACATTTTTATTGGTGAAGCACAAGTTTGAGAACTTTGAAGGTCCGCCTGTTGAAAAGTACCCAGTCAAGCTGACACATAAAATTAACCATCAGAGTAGGTAGCTATATTCTCCAGATATTGATGAGATCTTTTCCAAAAGCCTCAGTCCTCTTTCTACATCTTCAGAGTAGCTTATCTGGCTTCAGAGGTAGACTCACCCCAGAGAATGGAAAACAGAATAGATGAAAGGAAGGTGGTGGAGACCTCTCTCATTGACCACATTCCATATGTATGCCCATCCACTACCTCTCACACCATTTAAAAAAATAACTAAATAAATCTACATTTAGTTTTCCCCTCAAAAATGGAAGAATACCGTTACCAATGCTAACTAAATACTTAATATTTTATTTCACTTGTTTTTAAAGTTCTTGTTGCTTTTCTCAGCATTATAACTTAAGTAAAATAGTAATTTTTAAGTACAAGGTAGACTTCGTGATTTCAAGTGATTTTTACAGGTTACTTCATACGTCAAAGGACCCAAATCCTTCGGCTTTCAGCTTGTGGTCATTACAGAAATCTGCCACAAGGTGGCAGCAGGCGACATGCTTTCCTTCCTCTAGTCCCCTTTGGTTGGAGACTAAATACTGTGCTTGTCTGTCATGCCGTGATTCTTAGAAACCTGGACAGCGACTTAGGATGTGCATAATAATCTCGTAAAGGACAAAAAATAAGCTATTTTGGAATTTTGTTTACCAATTGTCTACATTACCTGCAAATGTTCCGCTATAATACTGTTCTATCTTCAGGCATTCAAATGTCCCAGGAATGCTGGATTGGATTGTGTGCTAAATATAATTCTGGAAATTCCTTATTTATTTTTAGACAAGTTGTATTTTACCTAGCATGGCATCCCTTAAACAGACTCCATAGGCTCATTTCTAGACTCTGAATTCAAATCTGCAAGGGAAAACTTTGAGAAATACAAGTTGTAACTTTGTAATTATTCTTCCTATCTGGGCATGTTTAAGGACCCCAGCCAAAGGTGATGATGTGGCACTTGGGACTGTTCTTCAACTAGATTCCAGCCCCCTCCTCTTTCTTGGCATTCACCATGTCCACACCTTTCTCCTTCATCTCCTGCCTCTTTCCCAGATTACTTGGTTCACTATTCTACACCATATCCAATCCTCTTGATGTAATTTATGAAGACCAGGAAGCTAGAGATAGTCCTCCCCAAATGAGAACAAAGATTCCTAGCAGGTTCTATTGAAGCACAAGAGTTGATAGGTAGTCACAAATTGACACTTCACTTAATGCTGTACTAAAATCTGAAAGGTGTATTACCAGTGTAATATAGTTGCTGTTTTGTGTTTTTATGCTATGTAATGTTTTATGTTTAGGTTTCTAGTATTTTTATTATTTTGGTTCTCATTATGTGTTCATGCTTGCTATTACTTCCTTTTTAAAGCATGAGAATTTGGAAACGACAAGTCATACTGTCTTTATGAATTCTCACTAAGTGAAGTCACTCTTCCATGTTGCTATCACGCAGCAACTGGCAGTCTAGCTCGCCTTGGAGGAAAAAGACCAGCATCATGAAATGCTTTCATCTAGCATACAGGTTATTGTTATGGAACATTTCCAGCAATGTGGCATCACCATTTTTCAGAAAACAAACTGAGACTTTTGGAAAATCAGACATTAGAATTCAGCTCAGGGCATTTTCCAAATTGGGTAAAGAAGAATCTAAGCTTTCATAGTAATCAAGGCCAAAGAGGGATGGAGATAAAGACCAAGGATTATCAGTGTTGACTATGTATCAGAGATCCCTTCCCATACAAGTAAAATAGAAATAACTACTTTCAACAGTAAGGGACCTGCCCTGGCAGGCGCAAGGCTGTGAGTTCAAACCCCGGGGCCGAAAAAAAAAAAAAAAAAAAAAGACAACAAAAAACAGTAAGGGAACAGAAAGAAAATCATCTGTCTCAAACTTTGGCATAAAGGTATTTGCTGACTGACCTGGAATCTCGGGAGATACTTAAGAAAGGGTCCACAGGACTGTTGGGAAGTAGAAGGGTCTGCAGGGATATGAGCAGAGCCCATGATCTTATTTTTATTTTTAAATATCAAAAGATTCCACAACTACGACCCTGTTCAGCCTGAAGAAGCCAGATCAGTCATCGCCCATTGCCCCCCACGGCAGTTCGGGTTACTTCTTCAGAGCTGGGAATGTTACAGGCAACTGATTTAGACAGAAATATTATAGGCAGTCAGACAGGGCTAAGCCCTCAAAGGAGCCAGCACAGAGGACCAGATATCTTGTGACCTTGGAAGAGGTACACACCTCTTGCTGTGGGCCAGATCTCAAGACAGAAGGCAAAACAAATGCAACCACACCCTAAGTATAAGCATTAGGGATTAGGCATGGATCATCTTGAGAAGCCAGGAATTACCATCCCAATCCCCTAATCTGTTAGAATGCTTGCTTACTACATTACTGGCTTCCCCATTTGTCCTTGGTTTGGTCAATTTTACCTAAACAATTGATCTTCTTGGTTGACCACAATTCTGTCCCACCTCAAGCCCATCTGTCTTGTGAGTTCCCAGTTTTCTCCATCAGGGTTTTGCTCTATAAAAGTCACTAGAAAAGACAGAGTCTTTGGCAACCCACTCGGGACCCCTTCTGTCTCTCTCTCTGACAGAAGCTTTCTTTCTCTCAATAAATATATTCTGCTCTTAAAATATATATATATATAATAATAATTATCCTAATGCTGGTTACCTGTACTTGTTTAGTTCAATTCCTCTAAGTTCAAATTTAGTATCCGGTTAGGTTTCCAGGAATCCATTCATTTGTTCTAGGAGTTTACAGGAGCCCCAAGAGAATCCACATGGAAAGAGAACAAGCATCTTTCCCAATGTGCAGTCAAGAGTTTTGAAATGAATTATTGAACTCCAAATAATCTACATCATGCTGTGTTTATATAACAAGTACAGTCCTAACTTCAACAAAATAGCATCAATTGTCACATTAAATAAATATTGTCAACTTTACTCTTATTTGGCTTTGTAGCTTTTCTTATATTTATGTTCATTTCGGTTTGTATAGCCATATTATTATAAGACATTTATACTCAGCTTATGTTTATATATTTCTAAAAATATTATGAGAAAACTAATTTAAGTAGGCACTAATGAACCACAAGAAATTTATCTTTCTTTAAAAAGGGGATCTGTATGGTATTTATGTTTCTAAAACATTTCTTTATTCCTTAATTGTACATATACTGGTTTGTGCAGTACATGTTTATTTCTTTTGCCTGGTCTTTTCATTCCCCATCTTTTAAATTATTTTAAGATTGTTTTCTCTAATTCTGTGAGATACGCTGTTGGAATTTTGATCAGGATTATATTAAATTATTGGGGACCTTGCCAAGATCCGCATCTGCCTGTGTGAGGGATACAGTGAAGGATGAAGAAAAAAACAAATTTAGTAATGCATGGGGCAACTTGGAGGTCAATGCCTCAGGATGGACAAAGACAAAGACACTGGGTGTAGCCACTATTGGGTGTACACAATAATCAGAAGGATTATTAGATGATTTAGAGGTCAGTAGTGATTTTAAACTAATGAGGATCTTGCCCTGGAGCATCTTTAGTCTTAGTAGTCTTAGTCTTAGTCTTAGTCTTAGTCTTAGTCCAGTGGTCTTAGTTTTAGTAGGTGGGAGGGGATGGCTCACCCCTAAGGAGGTAATGGGAAAGCTCAAAAGGATGATACCAATAATCCCAAGCCTGCATTCATCTCATGTAAGACTAGCCACTGTGAATGTGTGATACCTAACATTAAATCTGTATAAAAATTTTGAAAGTGTGGCCTTTTTTACTATATTGATTCTTCCTACCTAAGAGCAAGAAATATGTCTCCATTTTCTGATATCCTCTTCAGTCTCCTTTTTCAGAGTACCATCATTTTCAATGTAGACGTCTTTACTTTCTTTGTGAGGTTGATTTCAAAGTATTTCTTTTCTTTTCTTTTCTTTCTTTCTCTTTCAGTGAGTTTGTTATTCATGTACGGGGAGGCTATTGATTTTTGAATGTTCACTTTTTATCCAGCTATGCTACTGAGTTAAATCTAGAAGACTTTTGGTGGAGTTTTTAGTGTATTCCATGTCATCTACAAATAATGAAACAAAGCTTTTGTAATTAAGGAGAGGAAGCCAACAGTGGTGTTACATGCCTATAATCCCACCTCTTGTGAGGTTGGGCCAGGAGGACTGATGTGAGTTCAAGGTCAGCCTGTACTACATAGCTAGACCCTGTCTCACAATAAACAAACAAACAAACAAGGAGGGAAAGAGGGGTTGAAGGGAGGGGAGGGGAATGGGGAATAAAAGAATCAAGTTATATCATGTACAGGTACAAATACCCTATGATGAATGTGATTATTTTGTGTATCTAAAATGTACTAGTAAACTAAATAAATAAATAAATAATTTTAAGATGAATAAGGAAGAATTCATATAAATATAATCTGACACAGTACTGAATATCAATTTAAACATATATTGACTTCAACCAACTACATGTGTTCAGATGTTACATCACTCCAATGCCTGAAGGCATGAGGCCAAAACCTGTTAGGTAAAGGTCTTATAAATAGTAGTATATATCCAGGACCCCGTGAATGTTTGAAGTCTTGCCTAATGGATACCCCTCCTCTATCTCAGAGAAAAGAATAAGGCTGGTTTCCTTAATGACTTGTGCAGCTACTACAGGCTTGAACAATCAGTAGAGGCTGTCTATAGCATCTCAGCTCCTATAATGTTCTCCCAGGTGTACAGACTGCCATCCTTAGGAATCACCTGATAGTCAGCCAACTCTATTTCTCTTCTCACTATCACAGCCTCAGGAAACACTCTAATCTTAAATATACACATAGGGACACTGCAAATTCAAGTTGATGTGTTGTTTCTGACAGGCAGCTCATTCACATTTGATCTTTTTGTGGGATGACACAATATTACCTGTTGAAGGCATTTTCAAGGGATGTCATCTTATTTGGAACAGGTAGGAGGGTGTTCAAGGGTTTTCTGACAACTCTTTCCTATTCACCCTTCAAAAAAATAGTTCTGATTGGTAACATTTACCCTGTAATAATAGAATAAATCATATTTCCCATTTATTGAACTAAAACCTTAAATTACAATTTATGGATCAGCCTAGGAACCAAATTGATTTGCAGCTTGTAAATGAATAAGGAGGCAAGTGTAATTAGATGACAAGGAAATGAGAATTTTACAATATAGCAATCATGGTAATTTTACTTGACTATATCCAAGCCATGGAGCAAATTTTTGACACCATACTGACCTTTCAAATGTTTAGCTAACTAGGGCTGGGGGTTTGGCTCAATGGCTTAAGCGCCTATCTGTCAGGCATGAAGTGGTGAGTTCAATCCCTGGTGCTGCAAAAAAAGAAAAAAGAAAAAAAAGTTCAGTTAACTATGAAGACTAATTTCCTTTGAAATCACATAGATTGTCCTTTTTTCACTTGTGCATGCTTTTATTGATATATGTTCCATTTGAAATGTCATCATTTCACCCTTTTAAAAATTTATTGTTGAGACAGATCCCATCCTCTCCCTGTAAGTCAGTGCCATTCATGGACAGGGAGTAGAAAGAACAAGGCCACACCAGCAAGCAAGCCCAGTCTGGGAATCAGTGCCATGCATGGGCTGCCACCGGAATGGAACAGACAGATCCCAGCCCCTTCCAGCATGCAGGCTGACAAACAAGAAGTGGCAACCCTCCCTCCTGTCCCCACAGTAAGCGATCAGCTTATCCAGAGAAACACAGGCTGTGATGATAGCTATGGAGGTGAAATGCAATTGGATGCCTGTGGTGCTTTATTGTTTCACTGACATTGCAGATCTAGGGTCAGTGGATTGATCATAGGTTCAGAGGATAGTGGTATGCAGTGTGACATCTGGTGGGGATCTCCTTCTGAGGGTTGCAGCCATTGTTGATTCCCTATGGTCTTGTTTTGAAAGTCTTGTATTGCTTCCATTTTTTTGTTGGGTTGGGTCTTATTCTCTTTAGTTTTGTTTGATTATGTCAAATCCGATTGCAGGAGCAGCTATTTCAAAGATAGCAAGATATATTATGGTAGCAATTTTGGACTTACTGTTGGTTGTTTTGAAGTTCTTTATTGCATTCATTGTTTTGTTTTTATTGTTTCTAGTCTATTCTGTTTGACTTTTACTATGTCCAAAGTTCTCTGCAGCTATTTTGAAGACATCAAAAGGCATTATGGTAACTATCGTTGATTTTACAACATCTTGAAGTCCTATATCTCTTACATAGGTTTTTTTAATTCATTTTATTCTGTTTTATCCTCTTTAAAATAATTTTTGTGTTAGTGTGTGTGGCACCGGGGATCGAACTCACATCCTCACGCCTGTCAGGCAGGTGCTTAAGCTGCAGAGCCAAACTCCTGGCCCTAGTTTTTTGAGACAGGGTCGCACTATGTAGTTTGGGCTGGGTTTGTACTCACATTGTAGCCCAAGCTGGCCTCAAACTCACAATGCTACTCCTACCTCAGCCTCCCGAGTGCTGGGATTAAAGGCATGCACCACCACGCCTGGCTTAAAAAAATTTTTTTTAATTTATTATTTATCTTTTTTAAAATGTACTTTTTGATTGATGCATAATATTTGTCCTTATTCATTATATGTGTTTTGA
Organism: Dasyprocta punctata; assembly: GCA_004363535.1. Taxonomy (NCBI): domain Eukaryota; kingdom Metazoa; phylum Chordata; class Mammalia; order Rodentia; family Dasyproctidae; genus Dasyprocta; species Dasyprocta punctata. The sequence continues at coordinate 23,946 of RJWM01007979.1, read as the reverse complement.
TCCATGTATTCATTGGGCAGTAATCAACTCAGGGTAATTTTCATATCTATTTATTTAAATTTTTATCATGACTCTGTGGTGAATACATTCTAATTTCTTTCTTCTAATGAAATGTGATCTTAACACTTAGAATAACACCAGATAGATGAGTGTTTTCAAGTTGCTAAATGCTAAAATATGTGAAGTACTGAACATCTTGCTTTGTATTTTTTTCTTCTTATTAAGACTGTCCTATTTTTCAAAATGAGTGCCAATTTGTCAATTTGTACCAAAAACTTAAAATGTTATTCCTAATGATCATGCTATTCCAAGTCTAGTTATGTGTATATGTTCTGATGAAAATGCAATCAAATTCTTGTTTAAATATGACTATGTAAAGTGTTTATATAACTTTACTTATCTTTTTAAAATGTTAGAATAATTTTAAATAAATTATAGTATGTCCATAATGAATTCTCTGTAGTCACTAAAATTGTGTTGTAGAGCTGTATTTTTTGATATTGCAATGTGCTTACAATGCATTGTAGAATGGGATAAGCAGGTTACTGGAATATATACACAATATATATTTTTATAAGAAAATTAAAAATATGTTTAAAACCAATGTATTACCACCAGGTTAGGATTTACATGAATTATCTATACTTGCAATTTCCACTTCCACAGCTTCCATTCACTCTATCTTCTAAATAAAATATCTTGCCACTCTATAAGTAAATATGAAAGGCAGAGTTCAGTGATACATGCCTGTTGCCCTTATAATTGGGAGGTGTAGGTGGGAGGATTACTTGAGCTTCAGGAGTTTGATATAAGCTTTGACAACATAGTAAGACTGCTCAGCTTGAATATATATATATATATATATATGTAATTAAAGAAAAAGTTTAACACATTAAGTAGCAAGAACAAACCTAGTTATTGAAAAATAGGGCCTTGTTACCACTGTTAAAACACATCCCTCTTCTTAGAAAACAAGTCAAACAGTCTAGTTGAAGTTTCCAAGAAAGTCAAGAGCTGAGGCCACATGTGAATGCTGAGAAACAAACAGCCCATGACAGCCACGGAATGGATACCAAATCTCCCAAAACAGAAGCTAAGACTACTTTACCCATCCCAGTCATTGCCTCCAATCACCAAACTACTATCATCTTGAATCACATGTTCATCTTTGTTTTGCTTTGTTTTGCTTTTTATGTAGTTTTCTTGTACATAGTTATATACCTCAATAAGAGTGCATATTTTATTTTATTTGTTTTAAATCTTTGGTTTTAAAACTTGATATTTAATCTGCTTATTTATGAGGCAATAAATTTAGCATGTTTTCACATACCTTCTGTGATAGCTGTTTGGGTCAGTTTGAGTAAGAAATGCCCACTGAATTGGATCACCACAGTTCTGAGTGTGGCTGAAGGCATTCACTAAAGGCAGAAGACTCACTTTGGGTGTGAGTGACAGCAACCAATAAATTTTCCACCTGAATGGAATAAAAGGGAAATGAGGAAGGAAGGCTCACTTCTATTTCTTTGGAAGCATCCCAGTCTTCACCATCACCTTGGACGTCATGTCCCAGTTTTTACTGCAGACTCTTCAACCTCCAGCACAGACCCTTTAGTCTTCTATTTCAGATCCTTCAACTTTCTGAAATAGTATTGCATGGGACATTACAGTGAGTTCCAGGCCGTCAACTAGATTCTTCAGATCTCTAGCACACAGACAGCCCTTTTGCACTTTTCCACACCTGACTTTGTGGGTGGCTATTGTAAGCCAATCTTGTAAATTCTTACATATTTGTAGATATTGCATTAAATCTGTTTCTCTAGTAATCACTGACTGATACAGATTTTGGTGCTATGAGTAGCTCTAGAGAAACAGAATTGTACAGAATTCTTCAATGGCTTTAGCGGTTCCTTAAGTTGGATTTCTAATTTGATAAGACCTAAGGACACCATGGTCTCTCCTGATACCGTGAGGAATACTGATAGTCCTTGGTGTGAACTGTTTAAAGTAACATGCAATGTAGATCTATTTGATTATCTCAATTCACCACTTGTGAGAGGTAAGGAATTTAGTGACTCCTTATATGATACTTTTGGATATTTTTGGTAGAGTGAGAAATATGATGATACTAGTTGATTGCACTTAGCATCTCTGGACAAACTAGTGAAGAAAAACAACAAGCTCAAAACATCCATAGGAAAGTCTTTTAAAGTCTAAAGTCTTCCGTGAGGACAAATTAATAATAGAAAATAATGAGCTCAAACATTCAAATTCCTAACTCCAGACACACATTAAGAATTTAAAAGTTTCTAAGTGTGTCTTGAAAGAGAATCTCCTCTCCTTTAGCCTCAGGTCCAAGAATGCAGAAATCCAAACACAGGTCCTCATAATTGGTTGAAAGACATTATAAGTTTAATTTTCAGCCTCAAAAGGTATCTGAAGTATATGTGAGGGCACTGATCAGAAAAGAATGATACCTTGTAAACTAGGATGGAGATGTTTGGGAGGGTCCTAATGAACCTGAGAATGTTGAGATCCTAGACTCTAATGACATTATTTTACCAAGGGAGAGATTTCCTCACCCACAGTTGTGGAGGCATCCACAATTCCATCCCCTCTGTGGTGTTGGCCTCTCCTAATATACCTGAGGAAACTAACCTGTGCTGACCAAGAATGATAATGCTGACATTCCTCAGGACCCACCCTCACCATCCTAGGCCTATAACCAGGTTCAAATCACAGAAGGCTCCTCAGGGTGAGGTACATAGTGTGACCCACGAGCAGGTCCACTATTCTCCCAAAAATACTTCTTGGGTTTTCTACTCTTATAAGCAGAGGCCTGATGAACAAGTGTGGGAATGGATTTTACTGTTGATGAGGAGATTCAGAGGTTTAGGGAAATGGGAATGCTGGAGAAGAGTTGTCATGTTAAACCTAATTCTCCACACTGAGATGATCCAGTAAATGTACTTCACTAAAAGTTTTCAGCTGGCAAGGTCAGCAATATGCCTTCACTGGCCTACCTCAACGTTATATTAACTCTCCATCCCTGTCACAATTTAGTTCACAAATCTTAATCACCTTTCTCTCCCACAAAGCATTGCACTGGCCCATTACATTAATGAAATTATGCTGATTGGACCAACTGAGCAGGATGTAGCAACCACTGTAGATTTGTTAGTAAAGAATTCGCAAGCTGGATGATGGGAAATAAGTCCAACTAAAATGCCGGATCCTTCCAGTGAAATTTCTAGGAGTCCAGTGGCATGGGGCATGTAGATATTCCTAAGGTTAAGCTGTTGCATCTGGCTCTCCCTACAACCAAAAAAGAGGAACGATCCCTAGTGGGCCAATTTGCATTTTGGAGGCAACACATTCCTCACTTAGGTATTTTACTCCCACCATTTAATCAGTGACTTGGAAAGCTGCTAGTTTTGAGTGGTGCCCAGAGTAAGAGAAGGATCTGTAACAGGTCCAGGTTGCTCTTCAGTCGGCTCTGCCACAGGGACCATACGATACAGCAGATCCAGTGCTACTTGAAGTGTCAGTAGCAGGTAGGAATGCCATTAGGAGTCTCTATGAGGCCCCATGGATGAACTGCAGCACAGGCCTTTAGGATTTTGGAGCAACGATCTGCCATCATCTGTAGACAACTGCTCTCCCATTGAAGAATAGCTCTTAGCCTGCTACCTGGCCTTAGTGGAAACTGAATTGTTGACCTTGGGACACCAGATTACCGTATGACCTGAGTTGCCCATCATGAGCTGGGTATTAATTGATCCACTGAGTTATAAAATTGGATGTTCAAGCAACAAAAATACCATTGTATGTTTCTAAATTGAGACATAAAATGGAATCTCTTTCTGTTTCTCAAGTCTGATCAAGCTGTTTTTCAGGATTAAGGCATAAAATATTACCCTAGGGCCTATATGACCTTGAGAACCTGAAGGAACCAAAAGTTTCTGTGGAGCAGAACCAGAGGACTCAGTACAAAGTCTGGTGGACCTAGATGAGAAGTGAGAAGTGATGTCAACAGTTGTAAGGTGGTCCAAAATAATTCACAAGTTCCACCTGGGCTGGCATACGTGGTATAGACTATTTCATCAAGATTCTGGGTCACAACCAATTAACCCTTTGTTTCCCCTTACCTCTAGTTGCTTAAATTCCTTGGCTGTTTGCCAGTAGACAGAAGATCTGAGTGGGCCTCCTTTCTCCTTGAAGGTCTGCTTTCAATAGAGTTTTTTCTTTCGGTAGGAAAAAAGTTACTGTAGTACTGCATTGCCTTCTATATGCACTGGGTAGTCAGCCCTTGACTAGTAACATTTCTTTAGGTAACTATTGCTTGCAGATATAGAAGATAAATTATAGGTTTCACCTATTCAAGACTACCTCGAAGGGAAATGGCATACAAATGGTGTTCAGGACCTACTTGAAAGCTTCATTTATTTGCTTATTCACTCAGAAGTATCTATTATGTGTAACTTCCATGTAATAAGACAGCTTCATGCCAATATACAGTGCATTTTCAAGAGAAATGTTGCAAGGGGCAGAATATATCAGCAGAGGCAAGGATAGGTTTAACCACATATGTCATACAAAAATGAATTTAAATCTTTTGTCAGTAGGAGAGACACCTGATCTGGTTTACATGTTGGAAAACTCACTGAGGTTAGGAGATTTGGTTTCAGGCCAATGGCTAAAGAGCACAAAATCGGACTGAAGGTGATTACCAGGTGACATATGATGTCCTTGTCTCTCTGTACTCTTCTGTCAAAAATTCAGGTGAATGGACTGAAGGATCCAACTATTCCTAGATTCATTCATTAGTTTTGTTGTTGGTGGTATCATTGTTATCTAGGTTTTGTTTGTCAGTTTACAGTAGTACTGGAGATAGTACCCAAGGCATTAGTACTGAGCTACCTCTCTAGCCACTTAATTTTTTTTTTTGAGACATGTTCTATCCACATAGCTAAATAACCCAGACTGGGTCCAAACTCCTAATTCTCCTGCTTCAGCTTCGCAGAGTGCTAGATTATAGGCATGCTAGCTACGTTTTACCATGGTAAAAATAGATTGACTATCCACTTTTGGACTTTCCCAAGATCATTTCGGCTTTTTTATTTTTGTCTTTGTTGAGTGAAAAGAATCTCAAGCTTAGGTGATGGCTACAAAGCAGACAGACCTGTAAAACCAGTGTTGCTCAGCTTTAGGAAATGAGTGATTGTGATATTTTTAAACTATGAACAAGAAAGGAAACCAGGGATATTCAACCAAGTTGTATCCACTTCTTGGCACATAGTCTGTACATGTCTTTCATGAAATTGTCCTGGTACTTTGTTAAAGTAAGTTTTAATAAATAAGAGTTTAAAATGTTCTATGGGTATGAAATGAAAATATTTCTGTTTATGACTAGTGACAAATGCAGCAACAAGATTCATTTGTTCAATGAGACTAAAGTTTGCAGAAAGTTTGTATGTTAATGCTTCTACAAATTTCAGTTACCAAAGTAGTAAGTGAAAATTACCAAAGAGTCAGTTTTGTGAAAGGATGAGTCAATTTGCCATATCTTAGAGAGTCACTGAAAAACTCTCATTCACTATAAACATGGAAAATCTACTGAACATATTGCTTTTCTTTCATTCTCTCCTTTGTAAGAGTGAAATGCATATATTTCTCCAAAACATTGAAGGGAATGAAATGCATAAAGACCACATAGACGGAAGCTATAGTTGTATGTTGGGGGAGGTTTAACAATGCTATTATATTACTGTTATTAATAGATATCCTTACATAGAGACCTGATAAAAGCATGTCTTGAGTCAGCAATGTGAATAATGTCTTTCTGGACTGTTAAAAAATAAAATTATAATAAATTTAAAGATCTAATGAGTTTTATTAGCAATTCATTAATCAAGAAGCATCACATCTAAAATAGAGGGGTGTTCTACTGGACATGAGAGAATGACTAGTTTTTATAAGATGGCTTCAGCAGTATCAAGAAAACGAGAGGTGGGGAGAGGTGGGCGAGGAATTTTGGTTAATATCAAGGTGCTTCAGGTTATTTCCCTATAAAGGTTGAAACATTAGGAGACATCTTTATCATATTGCCTCAGGCTGACTGGGACCTTTCCAACTGGTGGCTGAAGTCACTTGTTTTTAGGCAAAACTTGTCTGGGAAATTTTTTCCCTCCTTAAAGTTTCAGCTTCATCGTATGGCACTTGGCATGAGTGACTGCATTTTTATTTGATATGTTGGAGAGTAATGCAGATGTTCAGTCCAAAGCAATTGCCTTCTACAAATTTTATTTAATATCCCTAAAAGTTCAATTTAAAAAAATAAGAAAAGAAAAAACAAAAAACTAGTGATAACCTAGGAGATGCTTTGGGGAAAGGAAGTAGCCAGAGTAGAATGAAAAAGGGGACTAACCAGACAATATGGTTTATATCTAGATGTCACCCAAAGCCTCGTAAAATCATAGCTGGGGCTTGTGGGGACTGATTGGATCACAGAAGTATGATACTTATCAGTGGATTAGTCCACTGATGAGTTTATAACAAAATGTGATGCTGGGAGTTAAAGCCTGGTCCAAGGAGGTGGGTTACTGGAAGAATAGCCTGAAAAGTTGTATCTCCCCCCAACTCCCACTTTAAATCTCTCTGCTTCCTGTCCACCAAGCCATGAGCATTTCTACTCTGACATGTCCCTCTGCCATACAATCCTACCTTGGAACCAGCCAACTACTGACTGAAACCTTTACAAACTTTGAGCCAAAATAAATCTGTCCTTCTTTAAATTGTGGGTGTCCAGCATTGTGTCCAAGTGATGAGAAAATGATGAACACACCAAAAGAAAACCAGAGTCCTATCAACTAGTCTTCCCAGGAATTTTTCTAGTCTTTCCAAGGTTACAAACTCTTCTACCCCCAGAACATCTCGATTTACTTTCTTTTAGAAAAGACCTGATGGGTCTACATGTTTAGGTTTTAATTTGAAAAAAAAAAAAACTAGCTCCCTGTTACTCCTGTGATAATATAGGTAGTTAATATTATTCATATGCATAGCAATAAATATAAAATAATAATAAAAAGCACCCTTGAGCTATCATCTAACATGGAAATTAGAACCATGCCACATAATTTTAGCAAGTGAAGTATGAAACAACTTAAAATAATTGTGCATTCATCTTGTAACCTATATAGGGTTAAATATGAGTATACAGAGTATACAATTAAATAATAATCACTTAAAAAGATTTAGCCCTACAATATAAAAAAAGTCTTTCTGCATCCAGCACAGCTCTTGAATTTCCCAGGGAGAGGATGGTGGAGGATGAAGAAATGGAGACAAGAGTTAGAATATAGAAAGCTGATGTCAGGCGGAGCCTTTTCTCCTGGTGGGAGAGAGAACTACCCAACAACTGCAGCACATTTATTTATACACTCAGGAGGTTGATGACAATTGAAACCCCTCTGCTTAACAACTTATTTGCCTGACTAGCCTCAGGCACCTCGCATTCTCAGAGCTGCAACAGCTTGTTCAAGTGCTCTGTGTTCTTGGGGCTGGGCTTGCTTTAGATCCACACATGTGATTGTTCCAAGCTTTAGCCACCCCACACAAAGTCCGAAATTAGTAAGGTAGCTACATGTTGATAAGGGATGCAGGATTATCTCAGGATTATCTCATTTGCCTTATCATCTTCAACATGGGCCTTCTTTTCAAGATTCCATTTTGGACCAAGACGGCAACAGGAATTCCTGCCTTCACTTCCGTATCCCAAGCAGAGGGTAAAGCTTTCCTAGAATACACACTCAACTACTACTTTTGTCTCATTCACTATCCCCAGAAAATGACTTGGAGATCTAGGGTTTTTACCTGGGTATACTTCTCTGGGATCTAATATCAAGAAATAAAAGAAAAAAATTTTTGAGTTGGCACTTAGGAGTTTTATGCGATACACTTAATGCAGAAATACTAGTAAACATTGAAAAAAAGTTTATCAACCCACAGCATCATTACTTCCCCACTCCCACCTTCATCCTTCATAAGGAATAAAACTAGCCCAAAGTGCACCAAACCTATGAGAAGTGACAGAGGCAAGAAAAAGATGTATTTTTGTTTGCATACGTTTATCATAGTATGTATGACTACATTCATTATGAGGAATTGGTATATGCACATTTCTTAATTCATTTTTTAACCCCTCCACTCCCCTTCCTCCCTCTTCTGCATTTCTTGGACCCCTTCATATATATGAGTTCCACTAGAACTCACCTATTTAGAGGTTTTTTTTTTTTTTGTCATTTGAAGCTTTTGAATACTGCACAAAACCAAAATGAGTATTTCAATAATGATGAGTATTTTCTTAACAAGAAGGAGTTCAAACTGGAAACTGGAATCAAATACTAGATCCCATTCCCCACACCTCCACCCTTGAAAACTCCTAAATTAAGAGGAAGAACAGAAATACTTAGCAAGGAGGACGACTCCAAAAGAACCTGCCATATTTGAAAATGTCCCCCAATGTTTATGTGCTAGAAACTTAATCCCCAATGCAACAGTATTAACAGGTATGACCTTTAAGAGATGCTTAGGTTATGAGGGCTCTTTGCGGAATGGGTTCTTAACAAAAGGGTATTTTGGCCCTTTCTCCCCTCTCTCTCTCTCTGCCTTATATCTTGCACCATGTGATAATGCAGCGTGCAGTCCTTTTCCCAGATGCAGGCTTGATTTTAGGCTTCCTAGGTTCTAGTATGGTAAGAAATAAGTTTCTGTTCTTTATGAAGTATCAAGTCTCTAGTGTTCTGCTATAGCAAGACAAAATGGATTAAGACACACCCATCTGGCATTTATTTGAGGAGCCAAAGTTTCTACCCACATAAGACAAAGTATCACAGGAAATGAGTTGCTTTGATATTTTTAAGAGAACGCAATTCTAAGATAGATGAGAATGAGAAAGGAAGGTGAAAAGACAACCTTGTCTTGTCTATATGTATCTTGCTGTATGATCCAAGATTAAGTATTATTATTTATTTTGATGCTCCAAAAACCTGAGTTTGGAAATTCAAGACCCCTTTGCCCTTTTCTTGTGATTGTTGTTCCTGCTTGCCAGTGGATTTCAGTTCCTATGGTACTGTCAATGTTCAGCTATCTGGATCAGTTCAGATACTAAACCTTTACTAATTCTAGGAGTTTATTTTTCTATTGCAGCACTTCTAAGGTAACACTTATGGAACAGGCAGGGAAACACTAAGAAAAAAAATCAAACTACTTCCTGTGAAACAAGTTGAACATCGGATGTCTATAAGAGCAATGGCCATGTTGCTTCAAGATGAATGTCCTTAAGAAACAAAAGTTTGACTTGTTTCCTGAGTTTCTATTTTTACTCTATATAAAGCAAATCAATTGCTTTCTACAATGACTTGTAAAGAAAGCAATATGGTTTATTACCCATTTGCAAAAAAAATAAATCCACAGGGACACAGTTGTTCATATACTTTGAGAGGAATTAATACATTAGGATACAATTTAATGAAGCATAATTCACGTTTTCTCACTATAGTCTTCTGCCAGAGGCATCAAACATTTTTGTTGAATTGGTGCACTTAAAAGGGAGTTAATAAAAAGGCAGTTTTCCCACTTTCCTTATCACCAGCAAAAAGGGGACCTACATCTTGAGCAATCTGCCAAATCAGAAATCTAGATTAGTAGACATCCCTCCCTGTCTCCTTTCTCTATTAAGCATTTTTATATTTTTCTTTCATTTCCTTCCACATTCTTCCCCAAAAGCCTTACAATGACATTCAAAACATACTGAATATTAAACACTGTAGTAAATGGACTAATACCCTACAGCCATATATTTCCTAATACTTGCAACCAGTGAATGTGTGTTTCCTTTCATGGTAAAAGAAACTTTACAAAGATGATTGGATTAAGGAGTTTGAGATGAGGAGATCATCATGAACTATCCAGGTGGACCTACTATAATCATAAAAGTCTTTGTAAAAAGGAGGTGGGAAAGTCAAAATTAGTAGCAACAAATGTGGTGATGGAAGAGGTTCAAGTAGTTAAGGAAGGGGGTCATAAGCCAAGGAACATGTGTGAACTATAGAAACAGAACAAGACAACTGTTTCTGTTTATTGGAGCCTCCACAAAAAACAAAGCCCTGTCAATACTTTGATTTTGACTTATTGAGGCTGATGTTGGACTAATGAGTGTGGTTTTAAGACAATGAAATTGTGATAATTTGTTATTACTGAAGTAAGAGTATTGCAAAGAAAGTTCCTGATTAAAAGAGAATCAAGAGTGAAGACAAATGCAAAATATGATTTTAGATTTAATTCTAAACTAGATAGTTCCCTTTTTACTAACAGGGATATTAGTGAGATAACTGATGATATTTAAATAGGTCCTGAAAATTAGATTAATAGTATCATGTAAATGTTAATTTTCTAATTTTCAGAATTGCATTGAAATTGTATTGAATGTCTTTGTATTTAGGAAACAGACATGGAAATATTAGGGATAAATAGACATTCTATCTGCAATGTAATCTGAGGTAGTCAATTTCCTATAAATATTAATAAAGTATATATGTAAAGATAAAGAGAATGATGAAGCAAACATGGTAAAGTCAGTCTGAAATTAATTAAATACAAAAAGGCACACATGTTCTATAATCCAGATATCATCCTTATGGGCTATTCTGTTTTGAATCAACATTATGTGGAAATGGACTTTCTAATAATTTTACCAGAAATATGATTGCAACAAACATTTTTGTGATTTTGGCAACCTTTACCAAGCACTGGTAGGACTATAGATGTGATACTGGTTAATATTTGTATTCTACCCTGGAAATGCAGTGCCCCACACACATATACACAGAGTCTCTGCTGCGCACCCATCAGCATATGGGATGGTTGCCCTTCCCTCTTTCCGTACAAACCCAGCCTTTCCAGCCCAGAAAGTTAAATTGCTTTTCACCTGAAGACAGTTGAGAACATAATCATCTTCTTTGACAGAGTCTAACCTCAGAGCAGTTGAACATTATTATCATTACTTTTCTATTTTCAACAAACAGCATTGGTGATAGTTGCTATCATTTTAAAGTCTCAGATTTGTAAATCCAGTACTCCAGAGACTACTTCTTAAATGTCTTTTATAGATAATCTGCTTTAAGGGGTTTTCTTCAACCTTTGGCCTCGCCACCCTCCACTGGAAGAGTATTAGGTAGCTACTGCTTTATTTTCAGAAAGAAACGTTAAAATTATAAAACTAAGAGCCATAGAAGATTATGTAAAGTAAGAACAACTGGTCTGTTTACTGTGTGGTCTATGTGAAATTTTTTGAACAGAAATTCCTGTTTTTCTATTATCATTCCTGGCAACTTTTACTTCCCAGTGATTGACAGCTCTGCATGTTCAGTTTGTCCACAGGCTATGTCATTAAATACACTGATGCACTGAAATCTGTGAAAGTTTCATCTCTCCTGCCACTAAATCAAGATTCAATTATTTGGTACTTTTCTTATGATGCAAATGTGGATAACCAAAAGCAAATTTTGTATTTTGGAAAAAAAACACTTTGCATCGAAGAATGAAGGAAGCAAATAAAAACGACAATTGCCAATGAGTAATTTTATCAGCTACTTACCAAAGATGCTGCTTAAAATTATTCTCTGAATATCCCTCTGACAGTATGACATGAAGAGTAAAGTAAAAATAGGTATAAAATACCGGCCTAATTAAAATTCTGATTTCTAGTAATAGTATAGTGAACTGGAGAATCGAATACTTCCACAGGTGATTTTTACAAAACCTGAATAAAATATAAAAAGGCAGTGAATCAGGACATGGTGGCACATACCTGTAATCCTAGCAATTGGGAGGCTGAAGCAGGAGGATCATTGTGAGTTTGAGGCCAGCCTCGGCTCCATAGTGAGTTTAAGATCAGTCTGAATTACACAGCAATACCCTGTCTCAAAAAGAAAAACAAAAACAAAACAAAAAGGTAGGGGGCAGTGAAAAAACATTCACACGGGGCATATATTGGAGAAGAGCTTACTTTTCATAAAACATGACATTTTTTACCTGAAGTAAATCTCTACAGCTCAGGAAGAGAATAAAGTTATTTTTCCCCTTAGTTTTTTCTGAGATAGTTAACCTGCCTCCTTCTATTGAAGGTGACAGGTACCTCCTCCTTTTTTTTTTTTTTTTTTTTTTTTTTTTTTTTTTTTTTTTTTTTTTTTTTGTCTTTTTGAGACAGGGTCTCACTACGAAGTTCAGGCTGGACTTGAGGTCACTTTGTAGCCCAGGCTGGTCTCAAACTTGAAATGTTCTTCCTGCCTCAGCCTCCCGAGTGCTGGGATTACAAGCATGCAGCACCACATCTGGCTTGGTGGCTCCTTCTTTACAATGATTCTTTTGTGGCTCTAATAGATAGCTTTTCTCTTACTCTGTCCTTTGGGCCTAGGATTAGTAATGGTTTCCCACTGTTATAAGCCCTACAGTACATCATGACTTATTGGCTTTCCTTAATCTCACCCAATCTCTAAAAATAGATATTTTTTAATTAAACCCTCTTCGATTATTCTGTTACAGTGTGCTAATTCTGGGCAGATCCTGACTGATAATATATCCTATTTGTGCCAATATTAAAATGATTATTAAAACATTTATAATAGTACTTGCCACTACTCTTTATTACCTTAACCTACTTTATTATTCTTTTTCCCTCTAATATATACATATTGATTAAGAGAATAGACTGAAGCTAGACTAATAGGTGCTTGAATCATGTCTTTGTTTCTTCCTAGCAGTTTGATTTTGAGTAAATTACTTATCTCATAGGGTTACTGCAGTAATAGAGAGTTATTAAAACTGAAAATACTTAGAACAATATTGTGGTGGTTTATATCCAGATGGTCCCTCATAGATAGGGCTTTGGGAGGCTACTGAATCTTGGGGACATGGGAGTTTATGGTTAAATGTCATGTTGGGAGGTGGGTCACTGGAGACGTGGCCTGAAAGGGGAGATCCCTCCCCTGCTTCCTCCTTTACTCCATAAACTTTCTGTCTACAATGCCATGAAAAGCCTTCCTCTGCCATGCCACCTTGCCTTGGAGGCAGCCAATCATGGATTGAAACTTCTACAAACTATGAGCCAAAATAAACCTGTCCTCCTTTAAATCGTTGGTGTCTGAAATTGTTTCTCAATGAAGAGAAAGTAGCGAACATATTAGTAATAGAAATTTCTTCTTTTCTTTGGTACTGGGTATTGAACTCACAACCTTGCAGCTGCCAGGCAGGTGTTTAGGCCACTGAGCTAAATCCCCAGCCATACTTTTTGAGACAGGATCTCACTATGCAGTTCAGGCTGGCCTTGAACTCACTTTGTGGTCCAGGCTGGTCTCTAACTCACAAGGATCCTCCTGCCTCAGCCTCCCGAGTAGTAGGATTAAAGGCACCCCACCATGTCTGGCTAGTAACAGAAATTTCTAAGAGACTTTATTATTCAAAATGTTTGCTAACACCTGATAAAATATGCATTTGTTTGCCTATTTTACATTACATTATCTCCTGTAAACTTTCCAAACAAAGTATAAAGGAAATCTCACTTTCCCAATTATTTAGATGAGAACAGTGAGACACAAAGGAGTTTGTCTTAGCCAGTATATAGATTGTGAAGACACAGTCAGGACCTTTAAGTAGAGTTTGGGAGATGGGCCCTTTTAAGAAGTAAAAAGGAAGCAGCCTCTGCATTACAACAGACAGCTGAACTGACAGCCTGAGGTTTGACCCTTGCTTCTGCGTGGCTAACACTGATTCACCTAAGCTCCCCTTTGTTCTCTATTCTCCCCTCAAAATCTCCTTATTAGACCTAGCCCCCTAGGAACAAGTCTAATAATCAACTGAGTAGTGACCCCTGGGGGAGGTGAAGATAGATTACCCTGCAAAATAGGACACCCCACCCCCCAGCTCTGGGTACCCTCACTCTTCCAAGTGGCTTTATTTTGCTTCTTCTTGCAATAAATTTCCGCTTTGCGCTGGTCTTCTCTTGTGTCTCCTCTTCCTCTTTCTATGTCAGAGAAAGTCCATCAAGGGTGAGTCTGGGGACCCCTAGAGGCCAGACCCATCAGACGCAGCCCTGGCCATGAGCAGTGACCTGAATTACTCACGTTTGTCACAGTCTTTTGATTTTAGAGCAACAGGCTGCTAGTCCTTATTCCAGGAAATGGGAATATTTTCTGAAGCTCTCTTCCTTTCCTGTGCCAGATCTAGCTCTCATACCACCTAACCTCGTCCAGACTTCCCAACATTTCCAAAGATAAATTCCTTGAGTGCAGGATCCACATCTCATTCTCACCTCTAGAGCTGACACTACGCCAGAGCAATTCCTCAGTAAATGTTGGCTGAAAGAATAGAGAATAAATGGATGCATGCTTAGGTGGCTGGATGCAAGGAACTCACTATACTGTGTCAACTGGACTAACGAACACGAGAAGGATCCTAGGAACATTTGCCAGCTTTAATGTTTTCCCTTCTGACTGATGAACAGACCTTTTAAAACACATGTCGTCCAAATCAAATAGTGAAGTCTTTAGGGCTCTGCGGGTTGTGGGTCTTTGTCATAACTAACTGGAACTGTGTAAGAGCAGGACAATATGTTAATGATGATCATGTTCCAGTACAACTTTATGATCATCGAAATTCAAATTTCACATAATTTTCATGTCTCAAAATACTATCCTTCTAACGTATTAAATCCTGGCGTAGACAGGCAAACTGACCTAGAGAAGCAATGAAAAAGGCAATAAAGCTGTGCGGTGACACTTCTGGCACCGGGAAAGGGCAGCACAGAAGGTAGCTGGTTATTATTACTCCTTTTTGACTTACACATTTTTATCTTTCCTTGGGTTTTCCCGTCTTTATCTTGTGTTCCTCCTCAGGGATTAAGATAATGCCAAGTGCATATTTCTCATACCTTCCCTGCAAAATTTGTGTTTCAGTAGATTTTTTTTTTTTTGAAGCCTGAAAAACATTCAGAACTCAAAAAACAGTTCTTTAATGAAGTGCTTACATGCACTGAGAGATATTTCAGTAAGGTGAATCAACCACTATGCGCCCACCTTAAGGAATAAAATGCTGGCTTCTGGTCCCCTCACGGAAGGCACATGCTTCCAGCTCCAGTGACTTGGGGGCGACCCCTGCTTTTCCTTTGCTGCCCATCAGTTGGCGCCTTTTGTCGTCTTTTTTTTTTTTTTCCCCAAGGCAGCTTTGGAGGTTGCAGTAGCGCCGCAGCTCGCAGGTCACATGGCCTGCAGGAGAGAGGGGATTCCTGCGCTGGAGCTGCGCCGCGAGAGGAGTCTTCCGCGCGCACCCGAACCGCGCTGCACCCGCTCCTCCAGGGCCGCGCGGAAGCCGGCCTCAGCGGCTCCACTCGGATCAGCCAGCCAGCCAGCCAGGGCGACGCGAGGTGCAGCCTCGGCGTGAGCCAAGGGAAAACTGACCGCCCCCGCCCGGTAGGTTTCCGCTGCGCACGGTCGGCCCAGCCCTCCTGGCGCAGTGGTCGGAGCACCCCTCCGGCCAGACACCAGGGCCGAGATAGGTGATCAAGGGTGACGGCGGCCGGCACGCGGAGAGCAGCCTCGGGGGATGGCGCCGCCGGGCAGGGCCTGCGTCTGGGGCCGGCTGTCTTCGCCGCGGCCCAGAACCTGGTGCCGGCCGCTGCCCGTGGGAGGACTGCGGGGACCTGTGCAGGGCGTCCCCAGCGCTGCCGGGCTGGCGTCAGCGCAGGGATGATTCTGCTCCCACGCCTCGCCGGTGCCTGCCGCGCCGCCAGCCTGGTAAGGTGCCATGAGCCTGGGCAAGACTCCTGCGAGCCAGGCCGGGCGCAGCCCCCAAGGGCCGGGCGCGTAATGGCTGCCCGAGCGCAGCGGACCCTCGCTGGGCTTGCGCCCCTGGGGACAGTCAGGATGCGTGAGAGCGCTGCTACGCGTCGGGTTCCTCCAGGCCCCCGGCGGGGGAAGGGAACCAGGCCTTCCTTTGAGGCACCCCTTCCAGTACCCAGAAACCTTGGCTGGTGGGAATCGGCGAGGAGATGGAGACTGTCAGTCTAGGGTAGACCTTCAGGTGGAGAAACTGAGGCCTGGGCGCAGTGAAGACTGCCCAAGGTCAGTGGCAGACACTAGTTCCGGGGCTCTGGTTTTACTCTTACATTATTTCTCCAGGAGCGATAGGATCTCCTGGGTGTGTCTGGCCCTGTTTGTGGCCCTTGGGCCTGGACCTTGCCGGTGCCGCACTGCGTCCGTGGTTTCTTGGAGCCTGAGCTCCTTGTCCGTGTGACCCGGGCTTCCGGGGCTCTGCCCGTGTTCTCCTCGCGGGACCGCAGGGCGGCTCCAGTGATGATCTCACTATGCGGACCATTAGCAAAACCTGCAGGTGTATGCGCGAGTGTGCACACGTGTGTGTTTCCCTAAGAGAATGAGACCTGGTTTCAGGGGAAATGTTTCAGGAGCGGATTTCTAGAGGGATTGCACGAGGTACTATAGGAGGCAAAAAGACTAACACGAAAAGCATTGTTAGAATTTTTTCTGGCATAAATTTACTACAGAACATTTAGGAAACAGAAAAAAATGTAAACAAAAATAAACACCTTAAAACTTCATTTTCTAGATTTTCAAGATTTTCTTGATATCTTAAATTGTTCTTTACATTCATGCATTTGAAGTTTTAAATCAACAATTTGGACAAAAGACACTTTCTTGTTTTAATTTGCATGTCTTTAATTACCCTTAGGAATCAATATCTATACTGTTGTACATTAGTTATTTGCAGTTATGTGAGTGAGTTGATTTCATTCTTTTGCCCATTTTTTTAGTTGAAGTATTTTTCTCTTACTGATTTGTTGTTGTTGTTGTTGTTGTTGTTGTTGTTGTTGTTTGAGATAGGGTCTCGCTATGTAGTTCAGGCCAGCCTTGGGCTCATTTTGTAGCCCAGGTTGGTCTTGAACTCACAACAATCCTCCTGTCTCAGCCTTCGAAGTGCTGGGTTTACTGATTTTTAAACACACTACACAAATAATTACCTGTCATAAGGCATCAAAAAGAGCCTTCGTGGTAGTTTTTACTAGTTTTAATTCCAGATGATTGTTTGAATACTTTTGTCAATCTTTAAATTGTGACGGTGGTTAAGTGGGTATATAAACTTGACAAATCTCGTTGAAATATACAATTACATGGTGCATTGTATTATATATAAAGTATACCTTCATAAAATTGAATTTTTAAAAAGGCAGGATGGCTATGCTGCTGAGTTATCAGAGAATATATCTAATCAGGTATTAAAAAACTATTGTAAAGCTTCAATGATTAAAAAACATTATCCTAGCACCAAACTATATAGGTAGAATCGCAAAAATCCAGAAACAGATGTGTGTGTGTGTGTGTGTGTGTGTGTGTGTGTATTTATTTAACTCAGCATAGCTATAGCAATTAAATTAGGGATTTTTTTAAAAATGGACTTGGGTTCCCTGCCTGTCACATTCACCATCCCAGTGTCTGGCACAAGACTGAGTATTTGTTGAAATAATGCTTAGTAACCATCATAAAAGTAATACATGATCTTTGCAGAAATATAGAAGGCAAGACAGGAAACCTCCATCTTCCAGACTCTTCATCTCTCCTTTACCAAATTATGCTTGACATTAAAAAATACAGTGATGATATTATGCACATTTTTCTACAGTTTGCATTGACATAGCTTGCAATTTTCCATAGAGACTGTCTGAAGTCTGTTTGGATTGCTCTAACAAATTACCAAAAATTGAGTGGGTTTAACAACAGAAATATTTATTTTTCATACTTCTAGAGGCTGAAAGTTCAAGATTAGGGTGCTGGCAAGGTTAGGTTCTGGTAAAATTCTCTTCCTCATTTCAGACCAACAGGCAGGATTCCTTCTGTGTCCTCACAGGAAGCACAGCCGTCTCCTGCTTCTTCATAGGAAGTCACTTAGTCCTGCCATGAGGGACCCACCTCCATGATTTAATTATATTCTAAAAGCCCCCCCTCTAAATATCATGGCTTTGTGGATTAGGGTTTAACAGGGATTTGGGAGGGACACATTCAGTCTATAGAAAAGACCTAGGTAAGCTTGTGCTGACTATGTGTGCTTCCTTCTCTTCTTCTTCCTCCTCCTTCTTTCTGTCAGTATATTTAAAACTTTGCCTTTCTTTTTAAGTGTTCATAGCATACCCTTGTATGATTATCTAAAAATCTGTTCCTTGTTCCTGGAATGTTGTTTGCCTGCTGTTAGTTGCTTTTTCCTCTTTTCTGTCTTCTCTTCCCTTTCCATTTCTTTTCCTTTTTTCTCCCCTGAGTCCCCTCCCCATCTTTCTCCCTTTTTCTTTCTATTACAGGCAAAACTGATGTGAAAATTTCTTGTCCATTTTTAGTAGTCCGTGTTGGAATTTCTGCAAGTTACATTTTTAGAAGTAGAATTACTATGTCAAAGGAGATATAAAAATAAAATTTGCTGGACATAGTGATGCACACCTGTCATGCCAGCACTTGGGAGGCAGGAGAATTGTTTCAAGTTCAAGGCCAGCCTGGGCTACATAGTGAGATGGTATCGCAAAAAAAAAAAAAAATGTATATAAGTACTGCTGCAATATTGCCTGCGAAGATTGTACCAGTTTATATGATGACATTCATTTGTACCTGTACCATCTCCTCTTGAAGTAAATTGAATTGAGAGTATGGTAAATATAGTGGTTAATGTTATAGAAAGCCACTTCTTTCTATTTCTGAGTCTTTCAGATGGTAAAATGTACTTTTTCTCCACTTCTTACTGAGTTCTTTAATTTTTATATTCTTGGTACATGCTTGGAGTACATAATGATCGTATTTCTTTTGGAGACATGGCACATGTATATAATGCATCTTAATTCCTTTGTTTTCCCTCCCCTTCCCTCCTACCTTCCTCCATCCTTTGGTCTCCTTCCCTTTTGCAAAAGATACATCTCTCTTTTTTTTTTTTATTATCTATCTTTTCTTTTAGTTTTTATGTATATTTTGGATTTCAAATGTTGGAGAAAAAATATGATATTTAAACTTGTGCATCTGATTTACTTCACTTAACATTATAACTATATGGCCTCAGGCACATCTATTTTCCTACGAGTGATTTTTTTTTTTTTTTTTTTTTTTTTTGAGACAGGGTCTTGTTATATAGTGTAGGCTGGCTTTCAATTCACTGATGATCCTCCTGCCTCAGCCTCACAAGTGCTGGGTTTACAGGCATGTGCCATCATGCCTGGCCAAATGAGTTTTTAAAATGTTCTTTAGTAAGCCAGGCGTAGTGGCGCGTGCCTTTAATGCCAGCACTCGGGAGGCTGAGGTAGGCGGAGCGTTGTGAGTTCGAGGCCGACTTGGGCTACAATGCGAGCACAAGGCTGACCTGAGCTACATAGTGCAACCCTGCCTCAAAAAACTAGGGCTGGGAGTTTGGCTCAATTGCTTAAGCGCCTGCCTGGCAGGCTCGAGGTTGTGAGTTCAATCCCCGGTGCCGCGAAAAAAAAAAAAAAAAAAAAAGTTCTTCAGTAGAATTTTATAGTAAACATGTATATTCTTCGTATTTCTTAAATTTATTTCTACGCATGTTAGTTGAGTATTTTTCCATTTTGATTGGGGTCTTCTATTCCATTAATTTTTGACTGATTAGGTGGAAGCATTTATTTTATGCATAGTATAAATATATATATACTGTGTATATATATATAATATATATATTATCAGCAGTAATCAAAACCATAATGTATATATACCCTTAGTTTTTGTATTCTAGTTCTGTCACCTACCACATACCAATAGTTTTTACTGTTTCTAATGGTTTTTCAGCTGATTTTCCTGGACTCTCAATCTTTGCAGAGACAATAATGCATATTGGTTAAGAACATGGGCTCTGGAATTAGTCTCTGTAGATTCAAGTTTTAACACCCCACCTAAAAGGCCTTTTTACTCTTCAGTACAAATTAATGATTCCTAAGCTTTTTCAGCTATAAAATGGGCTTAATAACTTCTCATAGGCTTTTTATGAGGATCCATGAGGTACTTAAAACAGTACCTGACATGTAAGGGCTCAGAAAATGTCTAGAAATAAGTTGATCTCTGCACATTTTTGTGACTAGGGTCTTGATACTCCCATTTTTATACTTGAAGAATTGAGGCCCATAGAAGTCAAAAGACTTCAGGTGACCTTTTATTTGTTTAGCAGTCCATGAATCTCTTCCCTGCATAGAGTACTGTGCCGAGTCTGTGAAGGATATCAAAGATAAATTTAACTGAATCCACCAAAAAGAAGTTTAAAACTCCGTATAGGGCAAAAAATGGCTATGAAGAAAACCATAGAAGGCAAAAGGCATCATGAATAACAAATGGGCTTTCAAATTTGTCCTGTGTTTGAATTGCTTGCTTTTGTTTTGCTATCATCTATTTTTTTTTTCAATTTGAATGAAATTAATCACATTACTACTTAAGAGTTGCTATTTTTGGTCAGAAGAAATAAGATTCAAGGATCTAGCACAACCCTGGGATATGTAGTAGGGACACAATAAGTAGTAGTTACAAATAGAAAAAGGCAACTCAACTTACCAGTCTTTTGGACCCAACTGCTAGGAGATTGGTCTTATCGTTCATGAAGGATGGTGGACTTAGGAACATGACAGTTCTTAAGGGCCCATCTCCCGACAGCTAGCCTGGGGTTCTGCCTCCCATACCGCTGTGGCACCTTTAGCTTTTCTGAAGCTCCTCTAGAGTGTACTGTGAATATCACTACATTTATTCATGTTTATCTGTGTCTTTGTCCTTTACTGACTTTCCTGAGCCTTGTACCCTAATGTGGTAGCAGGCAGAATACAGTTTAGGAAACCATTGGTTATCTAGATGCACTTACAAAGCACAGATCAGAACTCAATAAAAATTGTTGCTCAGAATTGGGAGTGAAAAGTTTAAATACCACATTGTTTCTCTTGTGTGAGAAATGCAAAGGGTAAATAAGTACCAGACTAGATATTGGGAAATCAGAAGAACATATTTAAATGAGAAAAGGAACAAGGGAGGGGAAAAGGGGAGGGGAAGGAAGGGAAAAGGAAAAAAGAAGAAAGTAGATGGAAAAAAATGAAAACAAAGCTTGTGTAAATGGAGAGTAGAAGAAAGGTTGAAGGGAGAGGAGAGGAATGGGAAAAAAGAATTAAGATATACTATGTACAGGCACAAATTCCCTATGATGAATGTGATCAATATGTATAACAAATATGTATTAAAAAAAAAAGAAGAGTGTAATATTGTGCTTACCAATGTCAGTCAGTTCATAGTGAACGAGTGTCAGCCTGAGCAGGTGACATCATGGCTAACTACGGCCTGCTGTGAAAAGGCATGACAGTGATCATGCTGACACAACCCTCCTTCCATCCCACCCCATGAGTGGGCTGGGAGTAAATTTCCCCCAGATTACTGGTAGAAAATCACATGTCTTTAGATTTCTTCCTCTGAGTCAGTAGTCTTAAAACTAGATTAATAAAGTGAAATAAATTATAAGTGGCAAGGGACCTCCTGAGCTGCACTCATTTAAATCTTTTAAGAAAATTGTTCAGAAGGCAAGCGAGCATGCTCTTGAATCCTTAACATGTCTCGGTGTGGCTGGACTCTAATCATCTAATCATCGAATGAAGGCTGTGTCCCTAGCTCTTAGGGTGCAAGGTGGGTTGTATTGTTGATCTAAGTACGTTCTGCCTCTTCTTGAAGTGGTGAATGTCTGCCCTGTCACTGACTAGTCAACCTTTGTCTGCCTCAAAACCAGCAAATATGTAAGAAAAGAACAGCTCCACCTGCCTGGTTTCTGGAGTGTAGACAATCTGGAACAGAGGCAGAGTGGACCCATATGAGCAAGTAACATGAGCAACAGTGAAACCTTTCTTAAAAAAGTGGAGAAAGACCAGAAAGAAGGAAGCAAGTAATGGAGGGAGGAAGGAACGAAAGAAAACCAATATACTATAAGGGGGCTTGTGGGAATTGGCAAGCACAGGGGTTTTTTTTGTTTTGTTTTAACTTTATTCTTACATCAATATGAGCAGATAATAGACATTTTGCTTCTAAATGGGTCTTACTGTCTTTTGTTTTTGTGACCCATGTATAAACTTAAAAAAATTCACTGTAGTTGAAAAGTTGAATTTCTAGGATTCAAATCTGGTTATTTAAAACCTAATGTAAGGGAATAGGGGTATATGGTCACATATTTCTTGGTTTCTTCTGTGACATATTTAGAATAAAAGATATTTCTTGCTTTCTACTTTAGCGTATGTATCTGAGTCATATATACTTCATTGTCACATAAACTTAAGAATCAAAACCAAGAAATATTACTTCTAATGAGGTTTATTACTGAATTCTTTCCTTACTGTGACAGTGTACAGTGATAAGGTTCATGGGTCTTTATGCCATAAAAGCACTATATAAATTTTTCTGATGAGATTGCTACATCCTTTCTTTAATGCTGAGGATCTACAAACTGACCTACTGCTTTTCCTTTCTATTGAATCTTCCCATGCTGTGTGGAAGAAGTAATTTCCTTGCCCTGTTGCTTTGACCAGTGAGTGTTGTATGAACTTGATTTGTGGCACTCTTAAAGAAGTGTGTAAATGTACTTGAATGCTTTGATTGGGCCTGGGTAAGGCTTCTGAGAGCCCATCTCAGGTGGCTGTTTATCTACACTTTGATTTAGCAGGAGAGGCACTTCAAGTCATTTGCTTCTCATAGGCATTCTGGTTCTAAATTCAGTTGGGCCACACCTATCCACAAGTCTGTGCATGAGAAATGCATGGTTTTATAATAAGTTATAAAGGTTTGGGACTGTTGATCACTACAACAAACACTGATCACTGCAAGCAAGGACAATGGGTCTTCTGAAGTAGATCTCTCTCCTTCCCTGATCATCAGTGAAACAGCAGTCATGTTGCCATATTTTAGACCTTTGTATAAGATGTTAATGATTTTATTGTGCCCAATAGGGAAAATTGCCTGAGATTAAAGGTCATTTCATATCAATTCTTGGTGTTCCCATTTCTACCCCACCTGTCATATCTTAGTAGTGAGCGCACTTACTTGGTGCCTGGCATTTTCCTGGCTGCCTGGGTTAACTTGTTGACTGTCTTTAGCTCCCTCCTGGACAACCCTTCCCTTGTAATAAGTCACAAGTGGATTTTTTTCTTCCAGATGTGTACAAACCTTACCATTCTTCTTAGGCAAAAGGTTTACTTTCAATACTATAGAGAGTATTTAGTTTTGCATTGACCTTACTGGCTTTGTAGTCAGTAATAGCAAGGATGAGGAGGAGAGTTCGAGCAGGAAACCACCTGAATGCACCTGTTCCCAGGGTCACCAGAAGCATGAGTTCAGCCCACTTCAGTGTTTGGCCTCTACTAGTTGTAATGTGGAACTGATGAGGCCCCATGGATGGCAACAACCCCATGATTTATTAGCTCCATTGACCTGAGAAGAGCAGAGGGAAAAGTAATCAGACTATAGTACTTGAGAAGTACATAAACCAACAAGCCTAGTATTCAAACCTCTCCTTGCTTCTTTCCCTCCTTGGTTACTCCCCAGGTCTCTTACTTAGGGTAACAGATTGGAGTAATTTCTTTCACCTCTGAGGTTCCCTAGTATAAACTGCTCTGTTGCTGAAAATAGACTTTTATTTTACTTTCAATACTTACAGACAACATTTAGTTTTATCTTGATCTTACTGAATTTATACTGACATTGTCCTTTTTATTCTGTTGTTTGATACGAGTTTGCTTTCCATCAGAATATTAGACCTACTTACTTCTAAAATATCATGAGTTTGAATATAAGGATATTTGTTTTTACTCTGCATTACTTTATTTCTGAACAC